>PVIC010019856.1:0-30134 GCA_004025085.1 Thryonomys swinderianus | reverse complement strand
CTACCTTGGAAGCCTGAGTTCAATCCCTAGTATCTCTCTCTCTCTCTTTTTCTCTCTCTCTCTCTCTCCCTCTCTCTCTCTCTCTCTCTCTCACACACACACACACACACACACACAAGTGAATTTTCAAACTCAGGTGGGAAAGTATTAAAAAGAGTAAAATGTAGAAGGAAAGTTCCCCATAAATCTACATTTGGATGAATGTGGTGGCATATGCCTATATCCCAGCACTCGGGAGGCTAAGACAGGAGGATTTAAAATTAAAATAAGTGTTGATGTGCTTTGTTTGGGGAGGAAGCCAGCCTGAACTACATAGCAAGACCTTGTCTCAAAAAACAAACATAAAAACCACCCCCAATTTTTATTACTCTAAAACACATATTGCCTGTTATGGTTTATATTGAGATGCCCTCTTCAAACCTTGTGTGATCTTGGATGAGGGTACGGGGAGATGACTGGATTATGGGCTTATAGCTGACTTGCTGTTAGGAGGTAGGGTCTGGTCTAGAGAGGTGGGTTCCTGGCGGCGTGGCCTGGAAGGATTTAGCTCCTTCCCAGGTTCCTCCTTTCTCTCTCTGCCTATTTGACATGTCCTGAGCAGCTCTCCACCATGCTGCCCTGCCTTGGAGCCAGCCGACTCTGGACTGAAACCCCTACAAACTGTGAGCCAAAATAAACTTCTCCTTCTTTATTTTGTGGGTGTCAGGTATTGTGTCTCAATGACCTGGAAAGTAATTAAGACATTGCTATTAGTTTACCTCAAAGTACTCCCCATCTCTTTGGATACACTTATCCTGTTTTCTTGCAGCTCTGGAAGGCTTCTTTTTTTGTCTGTTTGTTTTATTTTTTTGAGATAGGCTTTCACTATGTAGTTTAAGTTGGCCTCAAACTCATAGCAATCCTCCTTTCTCAGCCTCCTGAGTTCTGGGACTACAGGCCTGAGCCTCTGTGCTCACTCGGCTTGGAAGGCTTCTTTTATGAGTGTCTTTAGTTGTACTCTGATGGCTGACTCCATATCCCGAATTGATTCAAAACATGTATCTTTCATTATCACTGTGACACTGAGAAAGAGCCAGAAATTGCATGAAGCCAGATCTGGTGAACAGATAGGTGAGTACACACTGTGATGTTTTTAGGAGCCCACCTTTCTATTGGATGTCATGCAGTAGCAGCATTCATTATAGTTTTCAGTGTACCTCATAAAGACACTAATTAAGTATTTCTAGAGCAGCTCCAGGAAGTGGCAAAAACAATGTAATAAGGGTATTTGAGTCAGAGGAGTATTTGAGGAGGTTAGTGGCAATATGTCTTTTGCTGTAATAACTTTTTAAAAATTTAAAGATTCACCCTCTAGTTTGATTTCACCAAATATATGATATCTGATAGCTAATTTTTATTGCTCCTAGTTTGTAAAATATTTGTATTTACAAAAAAAACCTCTTTATCATTTATCAGGGACTTAGAATACTTCTTAACTTCTTTAGATTTCCTTTGCTAAACTAAGTTTCTAATTTTGAAAAAAATCCTACCCAATGATCCAAGACACTACTACAATTAAATAAGCTAGCATTTTATTTCATACATTTATGACTATGTTTATGATTCTTACTGGCCCATGGATTTTGTGCTGTTTGTCAAATTCTATTACCAAGACTATGCTGGCCTCGTGAAACAAAATGGCAGGCTTCCTCTATATGTCTGTGCTCTGGGAAAGACACAATTCAAGGAACTCCAAGTTGTTTTATGACAGGCACTGTAAAGGACAGATTCACAAAGTAATCATAAGACTCTTGCTTCAAGTGTTATAGAGAGCACGCCTGGTATGGCAACTCAGACCTAAATCTTGGCACGTGAGAAGCTGAGGCAGGAGGAATGGAGGTTCACGCTCAGCCTGGGAAGCTTAGTGATTCAGTGAGATCCTGTTTTTTTTTAAAAAAAAAAAAAACAAAAAACAAAAAACAAAAACAGAAGGGCTAGAGTGTAGCTCAGTGCAATGGCCCTTGGTTCAATCCCAAGTGTCAGGGGAGGAGGGTTAGAAGATGGTGTCTCTTTAGATTGGTATCGTCTTGTATCAGACATTTGTGTTTGAAATCTAAAACATCTATTAGTTCTTAACTCTTTATTTTGAAATAATTTAGACAGCACTATCAAACAAATAGCACATAGAACTCCCATATATCCCTTTTCACACAGCTTCCCTGCTTGGGTCCCATTTTGCTATGTTTGCTTTGTTACTTCTCATTCTCTACATATATATAGATGGCTCAATCTTTATATAACTTTACATTTCTATATAGATAGTGTAATAGAAAATAATCTGATTATATACTGATAAAAATCCATATATCTATTTTTGTAACTGCTAGTATATTACAAATGATTAGATTTTTATTAAAGCATATAAATATAGCTTTTCAAATGTCAAATGTGCTAATAACACATTTAAAAAAAACACTAGACCTTTAAAATTCTATTTATATCCCTTTGTATATTCTATATGTGTCTGTCTGCATATCAGTCTGCCTATCCAACTGTCTATCATTCCATCCAGGTCATATGAACTCATTATAGGCCAACAGTAAGTGAACAGACCGAATAAAAATCCTGCAACCAAGTAGTAACTTTTAAAATAAAAATATGCATATAAATTAGATTATATAAGTTATACATATAAATTATATATCTTAAAAGGGATGATATATTTTATTTTTATACTCTTCTCTTTTTAGTCAATTTGCTGTGTGCATCTTTTCAGGTCAGTGAAAGTAGATCTATACCATTATTTGTCATGATGGCTTTGTGCAGATACACTGTAATACCTGTGTTGTCATTTAGGTTATTTCCAATTTTTCTTCACCCTAAGCCATTCAGAACAGGAGATTTGATGTCTCAAGAGCTAGACCTGAATCTTTATCCCTTTTCATTCATCTCTGTGTTGTTTAGGGCCATGTACTCATCTCTTTTAGCTCAATTTTCCCACCCTTAAAATGAAACTAAGAATACCCATATCAAAGTGTTCTTGTGACGACTAAAGGAGATGCCTTATATAAGCTGCCCAGTTTAGTTCTGGCACATAGCAAGCCCTCAATAAATATTTGTTCTTTGCTTCTCTGTTTTGTCTCATAGATAGTTCTAAGGTTCTTAAAGTGGTATCTATCAAATCCTTTAAGTTTTATTCTGGTCTTATCCTTTGTAAATATCATATGCTTTCAAAAATATTGAATACTGTCAAGATATTTTTCTTCGCCTTGATAAAAAGAGAGAACATCCAAAAATAAAACCCAATACTACCAGCAAAAAGTACTATTTTCTCACGGCTGACAGAGAGCACACAGATTCGCCTGTCCACTTTGTTAAATAAAGTGGATTTGACAGATGAGACTGATGAGAAATTGCTCTCAACTGAAGCCAGCAACTTGGCTCTATGAAATTTTCTTTTAAATGGCATGTAAGACTCAGTCTTATACTTGGAAAATGAAATTATCTCTTGTTTTCCTCAAGAAAGCAAGTTATTTTTATTTTTTAGAAAGATTAGATGTAGTATTTGTCCTAAAATTTCCATCCTATGGCCACCCCTCCCCAAATTTGTTTTCCTGTGACCATGAAGACATCACAGTCTGTGTTGTGTACAAATGAACAGGTGAAAATTGAGCAAATGAGCACTTTTGAAGCATGAAGCAATTAAAGAGATAGAACACTTTTGTCGAATAACAGACAGACAACTTAAAGGAGGGCCGAGTCATCTCTTAGGGAGTAGGTATCTTTGCCAATATTTTGTAAAGAACTGCAGGCATTTTCATACAGAGCTCCAGCAGAACTTTGAGATGAGGTAGGGACTGTGCATTACAATATAGATAAAGATGATTAGCTATCACACATCAGTTATTTATTTGTAAATGCCTACTGGCTGCAATGGGTCCCATAATTAAATACCTCTCTCTTTCCCCTGTATAATTTTGTTTTTCCTACAAATGATTCTACCCAAGCCCTGTTAATAAAAACCCCAAAACATCAGTTCCCGTAAAGTCACTTGATAATTAGGAAGTTCAGATTATTAGAAACATTGTGAATTTTATCATTTTTCTCAGACCATATACAAAGAATTATAATGTTCCGAGTTAAATCTTGAGCTCATTACATTCTTTGAAACCATGACAACTGGCTAGTAAAAGCAGGGATGAGGGGAGGTAGTACTAAAAACCATTCATCCCTTATGGTGGGCTTTTTATTCCTAATGAAAACTCAGCTGCTATTGTTTTAACTGAGTTCCCTGTGTAAGGTAGGTATACGCGTGCAGGAAAGAATCTAGTTTTCTCAAACCGAATCGGATCTTTTTAATGCGGCCACACTGGAAGCAATGGATTTCTAAATCTCATGTAAGTCACCATCCTTCCTGTCAGTGTGAAAGGTCTGGGTGAGGATTTGAGCTTGCACTGAAGACTTCTGGAATCTAAAGTGAACTAATTTTACTTGAAAAGTTATTTTCATTGTTTTTGGTCACTTTCCATACCATTTGAGTATGGTATTTACAGTGTAGGACGGGGGGAAGTTGTCACAAATTTTAGTCATTGCCGACTAGGAAACATTCACTTCAGATACAGAAGTAAATGCTTTTTTCTGATCACCCTATAGAAAAGTGACTATCTCTATGATACGCTCTCTTTCATAGCTAAACAAACTAGAGGGTATGAGAATGACTGAGTGTAAAAGATTATGTGGTTATGTTCCTGGAGTTCTGAGTCAGCCCTTTTGTTTGTCTTCATGTCTATCTCTCCACACATGTTCTTGTTTTACTTTTTGACTCTCACCTGCTCTAAGCATTTGATTCCAAGATCTGATTTTTTTTTTACCAGAGCTTTAATGTAGCTCTTCTATCATTAATAATTTGTACAAATAAGTTGGGTATGCTTCATAAGAGCCAGCTCTATATATGATATTAATTTTGAGTTGTATAATCTTGAATTGGCAAAAATATGTCAACTTCAGTGCCGGGTGTGGTGGCTCACGCCTATAATCCCAGCACTCGGGAGGCAGAGGCAGGATTGCTGAGTTCGAGGCTTGCCTGGGCTACATAGTAAGCTCAGAGCCAGCCTGAACTACAAAGCGAGACCCTGTCTCAAAAAAAAAAAATGTCAACTTCAAATAGAATGCACAATATTTTTTTTTTTTTTGAGACAGGGTCTCGCTTTGTAGTTGAGGCTGGTTCTGAGCTCACTATGTAGCCCAGGCAAACCTCGAACTCAGCAATGTCTCTGCCTCCCGAGGGCTGGGATTACAGGCGTGAGCCATCACGCCCGGCACTGTGGTATGTGGTATTGATTGTTGGTAGGTGTGAGTCTCCACGCCCAGCATTATATGTGGTTACTGGGGATCAAACTCAGGACCTTGCGCTTGTGAGGCAGGTGCTGGAACCACTGAGCTAACCCTCCGGCCCAAATGCACAATATTTTGATTGTACTTACTGATCTGTGAACTCAAGATTGTGTACTGAACACTTAGAGTCTGGTTGCAACCTGAATTGGTCAAGAACTGAATCAAATTTCCCCATAAGAGAAACATTGAACCTAACCATTGAATTTGATTTGGTTCTAGTCCAATGTGGTTTGTGACCAGTCATAGAAGAATTAAGTTGGTGAACCAAGATATTATTGTCATGTAAATTACAATATGCACATCACAAAATATTCCAGTAGGTATTGAAATCAAGACTCTAGAGCTGGGGCTTCCAGCTACAAGTGACAGTTTTTTCTCTCCCTTTGAGACAGGTTCTTGCTATGTAGTTCAGGATGGCTTTGAACTCATTAAGTAGCCCAGGCTGCCTAACTCTGGACAGTCTTCCTGTTTCAGCCTCCTGAGTGCTAGCATTATAGATGTTCATCACCATGTTGGGCTCACATGTGGCTTTTGAGTACTTGAAGTGTGGTAAGATGGAACTGAGATGTGGTAGAAGTATAAAATATACACAAAGTTTTGAAGACCTTGTTTTTAAAAACATTGTAAGCATTCTCCATGAACTGATAATTCTGTTTATAACTAGTGACCACCTGTTGAAGTGATAATATTTTTTTTTTTGAGACAGGGTCTAGCTTTGTAGTTCAGGCTGGTTCTGAGCTCACTATGGTACCCAGGCAAGCCGCCGCGAACTCAGCAATCCTCCTGCCTCTGCCTCCCGAGTGCTGGGATTACAGGCGTGAGCCACCACGTCCGGCATTGTGGTATGCGGCGTTGATTGTTGGTGGGTGTGTCTCCACGCCCAGCATTATATGTGGTTACCGGGGATCGAACTCAGGACCTTGCGCTTGCGAGGCAGGCGCCGAAACCACTGAGCTAAACCTCTGGCCCTGAAGTGATATTTTAAGACATATTGGGATAAATGAAATGTTATTCAACACAGTATCATCTGGGTTTTTTATTTTACTTATATAATTGCAGCAACAACACAATAGTCATTACATATGTGGCTTACATAATATTTCTACAACAGCTCTACTTTAGAGCCTTCCATAGGCCATTGAAAGGTTAATTGTTTTGGAATAAATTCAAATGGATTTCAGTGTTAGAGAAGGATCAAGCACTATGTTTTATTAGGAATAGGGCTGAGGAAGTAGCTTAGTGGTAAAGCATGCATTTAGTATGCTTGAGGCTCTGGGTTTAATCTCCAGCCCTGGAAAGAAGAACAAAATTGACCCTTTTGATGCCTTCAGAAATACTTCTCTGTATTTGTATTCCTTGTAACACTCAATCCCCTGAACTGTTTAACTTGTGTGGTTGCTAATTTGTTCTTGTCACCTAGCCCCATCCCCACCCCACAGGGAGTTAGAGCCTTGTCCATTTTGGGTGTGACTGTGATCCCAATAGCTAGAGCCAGGCACATGGAACATGCTCAGTAAACACTTTTTAGGGGAAGGATAGAAGGAATATTCCCTTATGCAGATCTGGCCTCAATGGTGTGCTTGTGGGGACTGGCTGAGTAGGGCGGAGCAACCCCTTTTTTTTTCCTTTCTCTCCTCCTCTGCCTTAGCTCTGTGTGCTGTCCCAGGAGAGTCCTGAGTTGCCACTGGAGTTTGACCCTCTCAGGAAGGGAAGAGCAATTGTCTGTCAGTTCTCTATCTGTGTTAGAGGAAGGACATCTGTGCTGGATGGACAGACAGTCCTGAGCTCTTCCTAGACTCCTGGGGGGAGGGTCTTATGCAACGTGCAGATGAGAAAAATAAGGGCTTGGGGGATGGGATTTATGTTTAGTTTCTGAAGAAAGAAAGAAAGAAAAAAACAATACTCTGCCACTTGCCAGCTGTATGACCATGGCTAAGCCACTTTTCTCTGAGCCTTAGTTTCTGAGCTGACAATACCACTGGACAAAGTTAATGACAGTTATAGAATGTCTTTCTCATGAGATTCAATGAATAAAAACTATTATCATTGTTTATGTCAAAAGAACTTGAGCCAGGCGTGGTGGCTCGCACCTGTAATCCCAGCACTCGGGAGGCAGAGGCAGGAGGATTGCTGAGTTCGAGTCTTGCCTGGACTACATAGTGAGCTCAGAGCCAGCCTGAACTACAAAGTGAGACCCTGTCTCAAAAAAAGAAAAAAAAAAAGAACTTGAAAAACATTTAAAAAGCACTCAACACACGTAATACTTAAGATATGTTAGTTCTCAAATGGCCTAGTAGCACATTCCTGTAAATCCCTGCACTAGGGAGACTGAGGCGGGAGGATTACTGTGAGTGTGAGGTCAGCCTGGACTACGTAGTAAGACCCTATTTTGGAAAAATCAAAAAAGAGCTGGGCATGGTAGCACACACCTGTAATACCAGCTCTTGAGGCAGAGAGAGGAGCATTGCTGTGAGTTTATGTGGTGGAGGAGTGAGTAATGAAGGTTAAAGAAAAAATGATGGGAATAAAAAAAGAGAAACAGGGCTGGAGATTTAGCTCAGTGGTTCCAGCGCCTCCTCACAAGTGCAAGGTCCTGAGTTCGATTTGGTAACCACATAGAGCAGTGCTGGGCATGGTGACTCACACCTACCAGCAATCAGTACCACATACCACAGTGCCAGGCATCGTGGCTCATGCCTGTAATCCCAGCACTCGGGAGGCAGAGGCAGGAAGATTGCTGAGTTCCAGACTTGTCTGGGCTACAGAGTGAGCTCAGGGCCAGCCTGAACTATAAAGCAAGACCCTGTCTCAAAAAAAAAAAAAAAAAAAAAGAGAAACAAAGCTTACGTATTTAGGGGGTGGGGGGTTTCAGGATAGGTAGGGGAACAGGAAAAAAGGAGAATTAAATTGTGCCATATACTGGTACAAATCCACCCCCCCCCAAAAGGAATTGCTGTGAGTTCAAGACTAGCTTGGGCTACATGGTGAGTTTACTCTGAACTACAAAGCAAAAGCCTGTCTCAAAAATGAATGAATGAATTAATAATTAAATAAAAAAGAGAGTATGTCAATTCCCTGTTCAACTAAAAATGATAGCTTTAATTATGAAAAAAAAATTTTTGAGACAGGGTCTCACTTTGTAGTTCAGGCTGGCCCTGAGCTCACTATGTAGCCCAGGCAAGCCTCAAACTCAGCAATCCTCCAGCCTCTGCCTCCCGAGTGCTGGGATTACAGGCATGAGCCACCACGCCCGGCAATTATAAAAATTTTAAGAGCACTATTACAAACTGTGATCTACTTTACCCCAAAGTTGCCACATGCCTATACATGAGGAAGCCGATCATGAAAGAGGCAAGCCCAAAGGAAAACACAGCACATTAAACTATTTCTTAGTTTGCTGCTGCTCTAGCAGAATACCCCAGACTGGGTAATTTTCTAAAAAATGAATATTTACTTGGCTCATGGTTATGGAAGCTGGGAAATCCAAGAGGGCAGCACTAACATCTGGTGAGGGCTTTGTGCTACATAATAATATGGCAGAAAGGCAGATAAGTAAATATAGGAGACCTAATCAAGGGTATTACAGTTTGGGTCTAGCTGTTTCCCCAAAGCCTCATGCAGTCATAGGTGACTTTTGCAGATGTGGCTGAATCTAGAGTGTGTGACGCTGAGAATAAGGGCACGTGATTACTGGACTAGTACACTGATTGGTTTGGCACCACCCTAATCCCGGTCGTCTGAATAAGATAAAATGGGCTGAAAGATGCTGTTAAGTTCTCCTTGTTGTTATTGCTGTCTTCTGCCACCATGAACTGTTGCTCCTGAGCATGTGCCACCCTGTCTTGGAGCCAGCCAATTATGGACTTAAACCTCTACAAAACGAACTAAATCAGCCTTTCCTCCTTTAACTTTGAATGTCAGGTATTTTGTCTCAGTGATGAAAGGAAAGTAACTACCACAGAGGGTTAACTCTTGGAATAACTAACCAAGTCCCCAAATAATGTCATCAGTTCAGAGAGGAAGAGCTCTCTTGGCATGCTTACCTCTTAAGGGTTCTCACTTTTAGTATCATCAAGATGACAGTTAAATTTCAACACAAGTTTTGGAAGTGAAATTCAAACCATAGCAAGATACTTGTTTTTATTCCCAACTCCTATGGCTAGACTTTGGTTATGACTGTAAACCCTAGAAGGCTTTGACAATCAATTGGTCAGACAGTGGGTTCATTGGGTGTCATGTGACTTTTACAGCACTCCAGCAGGGGTGGAGAAAGGAGGGAAGGAAAACTGGTGCCATTTTAGACTGCTTCAGATCTTCTCTAGATGCTGTGTTTTAAAAGCTTTGACCAATTTCCCTTTTTTCTTTCATTTCTGAGAGATCCTTAACTTGGATCCATAGACCCCCAAGAGAGGTGTTGATAGAATTCAAGCCCTTGAATGAGAAAAAAAAAAAAAAACCTTGAATGAGAAAAGAAAGTCTTTATTTACTCTTATCTCTGGTCAAACTTTGGCATTTTATTTGGGCATGAAGGAAGCCAACAAGTCCTAGTGCTGTGAACTGTACTTGTACAGTGGTCCCTTGGTCCATAAACTTAATTTGTTTCATGATTCTGGAAAAATGGCCATGTTGATATTCATGTAAGAAAGATGGCTACAGTCATGTTCACCTGATGTAGAGTCCACCAAGAGAAACAAAATTTTGCCAAATTGTACTATTTGCAAACCAAATTATTCACAAATGAAAGCATTCGTGAACTGTGGTACCATTGTACTTTGTTTTCAATAGGAATGATGGTTATTTTTCTAACTTATTACAGTTGTTGCAATTATCTTGGAATTCTATTTACATCACTGCTTCAAAATTATAGTACTTGTTAGACTCAATGTTAGGTCTTGTCATTTAATGAATTAATGGAGTAACATATACTATGAATCATAGTAGTAAACAAAAATCTGTTTTGTTGACTGTATCAGAATGCCTTGTTTCCTTTGTAAATCTCCATCTACAAAGCCCCAAATCTTTGAACAGTCCACTGTCTAGACTCACTGGGTAATGAGTACATTACCAGCAGTTAATATGTGTTTCTAAGGATATTTGATGAGACCGGATATTTGAGTTTGAAGTATGGGCCAAAAGCAACTCTTCAACTGGTTAAGTGTAGGCTTTATGCAGGATCGCCTGTGCCAGGGAATAAATATATTTTCAGGGGAAATTACTAAGTGTTACCATGTGTTTATCATGAATGCAGGGAGTTAAAGGCCAATTCCCAGCTACAGATGATACAGCTTTTGCTGTGATGTGGTTAAAAATACTAACAAATACTGCAAATGATTAAAAATTATAATACACTATGTAGAGTGTTTACTCATGAATACATACTACATGGGATATGAAGAGCTAGGCTGCCCAGTCTTGAATGACCGGGAATATTGGTTGGAGTGGGATGTAGCAGGGTTGAGGAAATTACAAATCTGAAGGTGATGGAATCGAAGTTCCAAGAACAAGACTGAATGTCTCTAACTTGGCTTTGCTGGAAGGGATGAATGAACAGGACCACTGGAGAGAGATGACAGGAGTGAGATGGGCAGATAGAGGATGTTGAAATTCATCTGGGAGATTATTCACTTGTGGCAGGGAATGCTGAGGGGTCTGAGAAGTGGAATGACAGCCTGAAAATGCTGTGCATGCAAATACTGACAGAAAAAAAAAAAGTGGGAAAGCAAACATGGGGCCATTTTTTTTTACCATAAATATTGCAATGCGTAATGAAAAGTTTCCTGTAAGTTAGCTTGAATGTTGTGGGAGGAAAGAAACATTTTACTTTGGAAGACTGTCAACTAAATTTAGCTTCTTTAGACTAAATATAAGTTCTCTGGTACACCTAATGATACAGGATATGTGCATCCTGAGAAACACGTGTACACCCACAATGACACTTCTCCACCTGCCTACACCCAGGTCCCATTTATACACATTGGTAAGTGGAAGTAGGTTTTACTTTATAGTTGTTCAAGTGGGTTGCATATTTTTGAAAAACTTCTTCCTGAAGGAGGATGGCTATTTGGGAAAGGAAGAAAAAAACCTTTGCTGGCTTTGGTGGTAACATATCAGAGGCATATTGATGTGTGCAATGGTAGTTGTGAATCCTAAAGGTCTTCCAAGTATCCACGCTTTCCTGCTTTGTTGCCAGAAATCTCAAAAATGATGGAGCTGACAATATAGCGTTTTTGTGAGAACTTCCAGGAATATCCAGATTTCATTGCAGAACCAGACAGCTCACATTCTTGTGTCTTAGAGACATGGGTGAACCCCTCATATTTATCATCCTCCTAATTGGCCAAGGGCAAACTGAAGGCTTTGGGGAAAACCTAGTGGTTGTCTATATGCTAACAAGTATGGAGGAAATGAGTTGAAAATGCCGTACTTGGATTTCCCAACTCCCTAATGAGGACTGTGACTGAAGATGTGGGTGGACTGGGCATCTTTGCAGTGTGGCATAATCCTTGTTTCTCTCCTGACCGATCACTAATGGAGGATATTTTTACTCATAACTGTGAAGTGAGCCTTTAATTGATTTAAAGAATTTCTAAAAGTACCTCACACAGAGGATGGCCCAATAGGGCCAGGTACTTTATAGAAGTGACTTCATTTACTAACACCCATTACTATTTATTGAACTCTCTAAGCTGAGTTCTCACTATGCCTATAAGATTGTGAGATCTATCGGCATTTCAGAGATGACAAAGCAGAGCTACCAAACAGTGCCCATGATCACACAGTTGATAGGCAAAGGAGCCAGAATTGGTAACCAGAGTATTCGACCCTTAGTACATGGTAAAAGCCTTGAAAACTGGCAAGTTTTACAGTTATGAAAACTGAGGCTTAGAGATGTAAAGTAATTCATCCATAGTCACACAGCTAGTCGCTGATAAATGTAGTATTGTTCAATAGAAACAGAAGTCACAAATAGAAGTTGTATGTGATTGTGTTTTCTAGTCAAATCAAAAAGTAACAGTTATATTTCATCTAACCTCAATTTGTCATTTCAACTTATAATTAGTGTGAAAACTTATTCATGAGATACTTTGCATTTTTTTCTACCAGTCTTTGAAATCTGGTGCCTAGCTTACCCTGGCATTGCCTCTCCACAGGGGCCAGCCACATTTCCAGTTCCTGTGTGCTATCCCCGTATGACTGCTGCTTCCAAACTCGGCAGAGCAGTCTGAGAGCAGCTGGAACCTGGAATTTTAGCTACGCTCCTTCTTTGCTGGGCAGTGCCCAAACTGAGTAGAGAACGCTGTCCATTTTCCACTGGAGATGGTTCTGTGAGTTTTGTGACATGAGAAGCATCCACCATGACCACTCTGGCAGGATGCTTTGCTAGTGCACATTAAAGAATGTCAAAAAATGCCCTCACTGATTTGTTAATTTCTCTCCATTTATATTCCCCAGCACTTTGACCCCACTTTCAGAGTAATGTAAAGAAAAAGACATTTTCCCCTTTTGGTCTACACTCTGGGCTGGTTGCACAGAAGCAAAAGTAAATGAAGACACAAACCACTCTTTCAACTGAGGTCATTGGTGGTGATGTCAGTCTGAGCCCTCCGCGCTGTGGAGAAGCTGGGGCTGGAAAGCTGCTGGCTGATGCCAGGATGACAGGAGTCTCATGGGGAATGTGTGGGTGGTGCTGGGTGAGGAAGGGGGGAAATTGTGGTTCTTGCTGAGGTCCCGGAATGCTCATGAAGCCACTTTTGCAAGCAGCCTCACGCCCAGATCCCCTCTTGGCCAAACTTGTGTTTCTGCCCCTGAGACCTGGATGTGAAACCCAGTACTCAGGAATTCAAACATCTCATCTCACCCGGAGGTTCAGTTGTCCTTAAAATGCCTTTGGAATCATTTGGAATAATTTTTATATTGGTGTCTTTTATTTAAATCCAAATACAACTTCAATATTCCTGATGTATTTGCTATTTCTCAGAATGAAAATACTGGGCCTTCTGAAATAGTAACTCTAGTTATGTGCAAAATTGCTAGTTATATTTATCTGACTTAAAATTAAGCCAGAGAATACATGAACACCAGTCTGCCACAACCTTAACAAGAATGGACACCATATTTCACCAGATGAAAGGTGTTGTCAACTGTAAAGATGCAGCATTATTTTATGTGTGCTAAGAAAGAATAAGCTATTGCATAATGTTTTCCTATAACTTGGGATTTTTACTTTATGTCCATTGAAGGAGTAAGTTTAGTAGGACTTAGAAATTAATATTTTATTGTATGTAACTTTTTTCATCTATTTAAAGGAGAATGTAAGTTTAAAAAAAGAATGGTTAAGGCATTCTTTTTCCTTTTTTTTTTTTTTTTTGAGACAGGGTCTCGCTTTGTAGTTCAGGCTGGCCCTGAGCTCACTATGTAGCCCAGGCAAGCCTCAAACTCAGCAATCCTTCTGCCTCTGCCTCCTGATTGCTGTGATGATAGGCTCGAACCACCAAACTCAGCATTTGTGGTATGTGGTACTGATTTCTGGTAGGCATGAATCACCACACCCGGTATTGGTGTACGTGGTTACCAGGGATCAAACCAGGGACCTTGCACTTGCTAGGCAGGCGCTAGAACCACTGAGCTGAATCTCTGGCTCATACTCTTCTATTTTTGAGATATGATCTCACTTAGTTGCTGAATTATTGAGGCTAGGATTGAACTTGCCATCCTCTGCCTTGGCCTCCCAGAGTGCGCGATTATATGCATGCACCATCACATCCAGCCACTTCTGGTGGCTTTTAAATTTTCAATCACCAGTGTTTTAGTTTTCCCACAAAATGTCTTCCTCATCAAGAAGAGCGGTGTTTCAACATTTCTTGAAAAATCTTCCCTGGTCACTTGTGGGATTTTCCTCCAAGATGGCCTTTTAAGATACTCAAGAACTTTTCAGTTACTTGTGAGGTTGAGGTGAAATCATTCTGAAGACCTTTAATGTGACAGTTTGCCAGACCTGCATCCATCTCACTTGGAGTGCCAGCTCTAGCAGCGCCTGCAATCAGGCTCATAGTTGGGAGGCAGGGGCACCTGTGTTCTTTCTGTGCCTGGCAGATGATTCAATATGCATTTTAATTTCAGAGATGCTGAAATAGGGAAAAGTGTTCACCCTAGATTTATGAAATATGGCATGTGAGTTATATTTTGGAGAGTCTCAGGCTACTTGTCACCTCTGCCATGTTTATGTGCTTTAAGACGTTTCCCTGAGCTTTGCTGGGGCCCCGTTTCAGCATGTCTCAGCTTAGGGTATGAAGGTGCTGAAGGGGTGCTCCCGACTTCTTCACCCACTCGCTTGTTCCACTTTGCAGCTGCAAAGCTGTGCTTTTGTATTGTGAACCCCAACCTTGAATTTGCACATGAGCTGCCTGGGAAGCCTGTTGTAGGTAGGTCCTGATCCGTAAGGGACCGAGAGCTTGAGCCTCTGGCAGTTTCCCAGCTGCGGTCCATATTGCAGAGTTGAGGGTCACATGTTGAGTGGCTGGGCTTTTACTACAACTAAGGGTGCGGAATGGCACAGAACAAATTCAGTACAGCTCTAAGGTGCATGTTCCTTCATTGATAGCATGATGAGAACCTCTCTTGCAAATGTCATTGTACTAGGTAGAGACAAAGATTGCTTAGGCTAAAAAAAAAGGAAAGAGTTTTGGTCTTATCGTACAGCCAGAGATATTTCTTCCACTTAATTTGTTTTCTGAAAGATTTGTTCATTTCATTTTCCATTGCTTTCTTCCTCAGAAAACTTCAGGAACTTGAATTTACTAGGAAATCTGCATATAATTGCAGATTAATAACTTACCCATTAATGCCACATTAGTTCATCATGATTAATAGCATCTATGTGAATGCTTAATGAATTAATAATGATGGACTATTTGCTTTAAAGTGTCAAGAGAACATTGTAAAAAGGCAATACCCATAACAGGAAAATTAATTATATGCTGGTTGGAAAATAGCTTGTCATAAATAAGATATGTTTGTTTGGAAAGCCTCACTGGCATTGGTATTTGTACAGTGAGAGGTACTTTTTAAAACATTCATGGACATTTTAATTTGTAGAACAGGGAATTTTATTTTCATGAATGGTTACAATATGTGAGAACTGATATTCGTGACAGAGAAAACCCACAGACACACAAATATAAGCTAATCTACTCACAGGTTTGCTTTCCTACAAATAGAGACTTCCTACAGTGGGTGTTCAGATTAAGCTCCAAAAGGAACTGCTTCTCCCACCTGTTGGTCTGCCCTAAATCCATAAATCCACCCCCCAGAGCCCTTGCACTTCTTGGTTCTAATTTTATTTCCTTTGGGAATCATTTGTTTTTGCTATCATTCTTTAGTCTAATTCTGGGATGCCGGCAGCCAGCATTGTTTATTTCTGCCTTTGCTCTACATCTGAGGAAGCAAAGGTCAAGGAAATTATGTGACTTGCCCAAACCAATCTAGCTATATAATTTGCCCCCCCCCAGATTATGGTCTACCATTTCAAATGTCTCCAATTTTAACCCAGGCGGAAAAAGCTGCTGGAGCGGAGGCTCTGTCCACCTGGTGCCTTTGAGGAAACCCAAGAAGTCCTGTGTGACTGGAGTTTTGAGTTGAAAGAGAAGAGGGACAGACCTGGAGGGAAGGACTGGGGCCAGATCACACAGGTCTCGCAGGGCGTGTAGAGATGTCAGATTCTACCTCAGGGCAATGAGAAGCCATTTGTAGATGTCATGTTGAGGGTATGATGAGCAATGCCTTTTGCCAGAACACGCTGGCTTCATGTGGAGAATGGCTTGGAGGGGATGGTTGATATATTAGAAACCAGCTCAACAAGCATCAGTGTGCCCATCTGTTTTCTAGCTTGGCACTGAAATAAAGGTAGAATTTATCTTCCTCATTGCAGAAAACACTGAAGCATTACTGGTTATCCTTTTCTTTGTTTTCTTCTTTTTTTGTCAATTGGAAGGGTCATTCCCTCTTCTCTGGTGCCCCTGGTTTCTTTTAACTTAGGATGTTCCGAGGAGCTCATGGGGCAGAATCTGCCTGAGAAGCCATGGCAGTAGCTGGTGGGCATGGCAGTTACCTCTCATCCTGCCAGCTTTTTTTGTTCCCTTGGGTCTACTGCTTATGCTAATGTTGCTATTGTTCTCTCTTCCCCTCTTTCTCTCTCTCTCCCTCCCTCCCTCTCTCTCTCTTTCTGGCACTGGGGGTGGAACTCAGGGCCTTGCGCTTGCCAGGTAGGCAGGCATAGCACCACTGTCCTGTGCCCTCAGCCCTTCCTGTTTTCTCTCTCTGGGGAAGGTACTCTGGATAGAGAGACATCCAGAGCTTCACCATAGTGCTAGAGACAGAGAGACACAGTCTCCTTTGGCCACACACATTGTGGTTCGAATGACCAGGAATAGAACCCTTCTGTCTCTTACATCCTGAGGGAAGGTGGGAGTGAAAACAGGGGTGAGTTGGGAAGTGGCTTTCTAAACCTATATTTGCAGTGGGTTTTTTTGCTACTTTAATAGATGAGGAAGGAATCCTGAAGTCTGGAGCTTAGATTTTTTAGAATTTCACGGATGCAGTGTTTATCCTGCTCTTCCTCCCTTTAGGGTGTGGTATAACCTGGAATTGAAAATAGGTGCCCTGTTTTTATCTACTTTGAAAGTATTCTTGGTAGAGTGTGGATTTTTCTTCCTCCTCTTGAACTAGTGGACTAACCCTCACCTCAAAACCTTACTGTATTTCACTTGTAAGAAAGGAAATTCTAAAGCTGGGTGGGGAGAATTGAGAAGCTAATTTAGATCCAAATGCACCACGAGTGCAAGAGAGTGTTTCTAGAACAAAGTATTTAGTGCCTTCTCAAAGACTGCTGACAATGAATTAAAATTGAGCTACAGAGTAAGAAAGTGTGCAAAGAAAAACCCAAAACTATTACTTGATTTTGGGTGGAGTGGGAAGAGCGGAAGAGGAAATTAGGGCTGGTGCTACTTCTCAGAATTACAGGTGTTAAAAGACTGATGGGTAAAATTCACTTAAAGTTGCAGTTCTCAAAATATTCTGGACCCTTGGCATCAGCATTTCTTGGGCATTTGTTGAAATGCACAATCCATGGCCTTACTGTAGACCTACTGGGTTGATACCTCTCAGAGAAGACCCAGCCGTCTGTCTTTTAATCAAGTCTCCTGGTGGTTCTGATGCCTGTTCACATCTGGAGATTAGAGACTCAGACTAGAACATAACGGAGACAATCCTTGAGGGCCAATGAAGCTGTTCTGCTATGACCTCACCATACCTCCCACCTCTGACCAGGTACCTCAGAAATCTGTGGCCCTGGTCCCACATAGGATGGATGACAGGACACAGGAGTGAGACTCAGTATAAGAGCAAGTCATTTCTTCCTTCAGGGACCTATCAAGAAATTATTATTGCCTTTGGTTTAGACTCTGGGGGCCTTGCTCTCTGGTGGGGAAGCAATTTGTAGAATTTTACTGGGCACCTGATGGTCAAATTAGCAGGAGGCAGAGACCTGGGTCCAGATCCAAGTTCTAACTTTTACTGTTTGAGTCTCCTTAGACAAATTCTGACACTTTTTAACCTATAGAATGGGATTGATTATAGTATCTCTCGGGGGTGCTGGGAGGTTAGGTGAGGTCTGTATAGTACATCTCATACAGAACAGATGCTCAGTAAATGAGCACTATCCTTATTGGTTCCCTGGATGTCTCAGGATTGCTCAGGAAAGACTATTGCAGGAAAAATACAATCACGCATGGCCTTTGCCTTGAGGTGTTAAGATGGTTGAAATAGGCAGGAAGAAAAGATAATTAGAATTTTTACTATAGGAAAAAATGAAGATGGATTTTAATGACTGAGTGTGGAACAGGCTTTACATTGAATAATCTGCTAAGACATACATTAAGTAGGAAACCCATTTTTTCTGAGTTTACCTATATTGAATCATTGTAATGCTGTGCTATCAAAGGACAATGTTAAAATTTAAATTATTTTAAAGTATAACCTTGATAAGTGTAATCCTTATAAATTAATTCATTTATAAGTGAACATAATAAAAGACTTACTTTCTGTTAAACTCTCATAGTAAGTGGCAGTTTTAGAAAACTGATTTTATTATGGACAGAGGTCTTTTGTGTTAAAAAGGAGGTTTTTTTGTGACATTTGGTAACCCATGATTTAGATGGATGACTTGGAGATTTTAAATACCCTTGGAATCATCTCTGTCCCTTTCTCTTAAGCTGTTGCTAACCAACAATTATCATTTATAAAATGATAATAAAAATGAACAGAGAAAATAATTCCAACAGTGTCTCTCCCTATATTTAGGTGGAGGTTTTCTAGAAGAATGAGGAATATCAGCATTTATTGTCTTTTATATGTGTCAGACAGATTCAGTTAATCCCATGCTTCACTGGCTGTGGGACTGAGAAACTGTAAGGCTGAGTGTCACACACTCATGTAAAAATATGAGGGCTATGGGATCCTCAGACCATGACTTAGTTAACTTGAATTTCATTTTTTTTTTTTTTTTTTTTTTTTGCTTTTTTGGAGACAGGGTCTCACTTTGTAGTTCAGGCTGGCCCTGAGCTCACTATGGTGCCCAGGCAAGCCGCCGCGAACTCAGCAATCCTCCTGTCTCTGCCTCCCGAATGCTGGGATTACAGGCGTGAGCCACCACGCCCAGCATTGTGGTATGCGGTGTTGATTGTTGGTGGGCGTGAGTCTCCACGCCCAGCATTGTATGTGGTTTCCGGGGATCGAACTCAGGACCTTGTGCTTGCGAGGCAGGCGCTGGAACCACTGAGCTAACCCTCCGGCCCTTGAATTTCATTTTTAATGGGAATAACAATAGGCTTTGCAAGCTGACTTAGAGTCTCCAGGTTTAACTGTGTAAGGTTTTAATACCTGTGCAGTCTGATTTAGAAAAAAATGAAAAATTTCAGTATAGTAAATAAACAGAGAGCTTGGAAACCAAATTGAAGTCTGCAGCCTAGCAAATCAACCAGGCCTAAAAATAGTAAGGTTAGAGGTGACATTCCATCATGGACTGTCCAAAGGTGGTTTTTAAGTACCACCAAAGGAGAAACTGGGGATGGTGTGATAGTTTTTAAAAATATATAGGTTTAGAGAACAGTCTGTTCATTGTGTAGGTACGGAAACTTCCAATGCAAATTTTGTTTCCCAGAATTTGGATTTTTCAGGTTCTTTCACTTGACTTAAGAAGGAAACCTTTATGATGTCCAACAAGTGTTGGCATGACCTACCATAAGACTGAGTTTGCCTTAGTGAAGTTAATGTAAAGGGTTAAAAATGCAATTACTGCTTCTATTAAGCCAGTCAAGCAAACAGTTCCAGTATCCTCTGAGCTAATAGCAAACAGCCATAGGATTCCCTTTAGAGCAAGCACCTAGTATATTGTAGGACTAGGAGAAAGAACACAAAGGAGGAAGCTATGTATGAGTCCCTGTGCCTCTAAACCATCTCATGTGGTGTCAGCTGATCAGCAAGGCTCTTGGCAGTATTTGTGCTATATGCTTAAACCTTTGTGCATGTGAAAAATTAAAAAAAATTATTAGTTAATCTGGTTCTAAATATTGCAGAAACTTCAAATCCCTGGGCTGAGTTGTATATAACTGTAATGAGCTCTTGACTAATCAGGTACTGTGAAGTCCACAAGAGCCTCACCCTTCCTTTGGAATTTTCTTTTCATCTCTAGAGTGCATGATAAATGCCCTATCTGAGTAAGTGGAGAGAACTGAGGGAGTAGCATGGATAGTCTTCTCTTGACTACTAAGGGTAAAGGAGGTATATGCTTCCCTCCCTAAACCCCAAACTCCCAATAGAGAAGAACAGCATTTTGGGAATGGGCATTTCAGCTGATACAATTAGTCAAATTAAACTTGGGTATCTCTCCTTGTATCCAAGAAAGATGACATTTGGGATGTCACTGTTTGATGCAGAGACTAGAATGGGAAAAAAAGATTATGTGTGATGTTAGCATGATCATGACACTGGTGATTATGAAAAATAATAAAAGTAGTCTAGTTTCTCACAGTTCCTTTTTAGTCTGATGAAAATTTTTCTTTCAGACTTTCCTTGCAAGTAATTCAGTTCAGCAAATATTCACTAAGCATCTGTCATTCCAAGCTTTGGAGCCTGGTTTTTCAAAAATGAATGTGACCTAGCCCTCATTCAAAAGTAGACTCACATTAGGAAAAGCCACTATTAATACCATTTTTTCCATGAAAATATTTTTGGATAATATTATTTGATGTACAGTGACCAAAAGTATTTTTACATTTTTTTTTGAGACAGGGTCTTGCTTTGTAGTTCAGGCTGGCCCTGAGCTCACTATGTAGCCCAGACAAGCCTAGAACTCAGCAATCCTCCTGCCTCTGCCTCCTGAGTGCTGGGATTACAGGCGTGAGCCACCACACCAGCACTGTGGTATGTGGTATTGATTGCTGGTGGGCATGAGTCACCACACCCAGCATTATATGTGGTTACTGGGATCGAACTCAGGACCTTGCTCTTGCGAGGCAGACGCTGGAACCACTAAGCTAAATGTCCGGCCCTAGACAAAGATTTTTAAAAATAAGATGCAAAGATGTACTGGTTAAGATAAAATGGAAAAATTGGACTACATTAAAATAATTTCAGTCCATCACAAGGTAACACTGAGAAGACAAAGTCTTAGGAGGGGGAGAAAATATTGCAATGGGAATATTCAAAAAAGACTTGTATGTATACTATATAAAGAACCTCTACCAGTAGGAAAAGGTAGACTTCCCACTAGAACTAAGCACTCACAGAAGAAGATGTTGGTTATCTTGGTTGGAGGTAGCAGTGGAAGAGATGGGGCCCAAGGAAATCTTGGAGCTCCGGTAATAATTTTGGTTACTTGGTCATGTTTACTTTGTGAAAAGCCTTCAAATTTTGATTTCTGCATTTTTCTGTTGTATGTATTATACTTTCCCTGAAAATGTCTATATTTAAAAGGCAACACCTAATTGGCCAGGATGAGGGATATAAACCAAATATTTTCAGAGTTTAACACTGGCTACAAGTATTTCTCATCATTTAGTTTTTTTCTGTAGAGAAGCAGAGGAATCATAGAGTATGTAGGGCTTTCCAAGGTCACTAGACCAGGTCCTTTGTGTGAAGTAGACCTGCACATAGAATGATAATATTTTGAGCTCAGGGCTTTGCTTACCAGTATTCTGAGATGGGAGGGGGAAAACAGAAGTAACTGTACAGGAAGCATTAGATACAAGCTTGATTACTTCCCAATTATGTGGATGGCTAATTTGTCCTGTAATTGTATTTAAACCACCACATATTGATCCCTATTTTCATGTGGCCAGACACTAAAATAGAGGCTTTCTGTGCATTTGAAATGTAAAACTCTCACCACAATCCCCTAGGAATATGCTGTTATTACCTGAATTTACAGATGAAGAGACTGAAGCCTAGAGAGATTAAATCACCTGCTCACATTCTAGCTAGGAAGTAGTGGTGAGCTGTGACTGGAATCCGTGTCTATGTAATTTGAAAGTCCAGCTTTTTAACATGTCCATTATGTTGCCCTTTATTTATTTTATTTTATTTTATTTTTTTTGAGGCAGGGTCTCGCTTTGTAGTTCAGGCTGGCCCTGAGCTCACTATGGAGCCCAGGCAAACCTTGAACTCAGCAATCCTCCTGTCTCTGCCTCCCGAGTGCTGGGATTACAGGCATGAGCCACCACACCCAGCACTGTGGTAAATGGTACTGATTGCTGGTGAGTGTGAGTCACCATGCCCAGTATTGTATGTGGTTACTGGGGATCAAACTCAGGACCTTGCACTTGGGAGGCAGGTGCCAGAACCACTGAGCTAAATCTCTGGCCCTGCCTTATATTTCTTAAACCAATTTGATTTCATTGTGCATAATGAGGATAAAATACATAAATAATAGATGTAGTATTTAAATTTGATGCTCACAAGAACTTCTCAAACCAATTTTAGTGTGAGGTTTGCTGTATTGTAGGTGTTTATGGGTTGACATTTTCCTTTTTTGGTAAAGAATTGGTGGTGGAATAAATATGATACAGAAAGAAAATGAAAGAGCATGTATAAGGGGGGAGGAGGGGGGAGTGGGTAGGGATATGGGTAAAAATGAGAATTAACTTGTGGCATATACTGGTACAAATTTCCCAATGTTATATGTGATTTTGAGATCTATATAAATTGTACCAATAAAGAATTCAATTAAAAAAAAAGAATTGGTGGTGGTGGGGGGAATTGAGAAATTCTCTGTGAAACAACGCAGTCTTTAGTGGGAAGGCCCTGTCAGAGGATCCAGGAGGCCCTAGCAATGCTTTAGGGGCATTTTAAAACCTGAGTAATTGCTTATGAGAGGCAGGCTTTGTTACTGTTTATTAATGATGTTCTAGGCTAGATTTTATTTCTCCTACTGCTAATTCACATGCACATATATATAAAATGGTCACTGCAGACTGTTGCCACGTCATTGTCTGCATATTAACGCTCTTCTGCTGGCTTGGATGCCTACAGAAGAAAAGCAGAAGGGGAGGGAAAGGGTATGACAGGGAACCTGGGACAACTGAATCTGTTCTAAAAGCCAAATTCTTGTATAGAAATCAGAATTTGACATACATAAATTATTGATATTTGTGTGTGGTTAGGAGTTTGGGATTGCCCTACTTAGCACATGTGTGTTCTGTTTTTCCCTTGTTGTGATATACTACTTACCTTGGGAGCATGCATAGATAAATATTTAATACTTCTAGTTCTTTTTGCTTCCCTGGCTTGTTTATGGTCCTCTGGGCACTTGAACTTGCAGCCTGTGAAGTGTTTATAGCATCAGAACATTATCACAACGCTAAATGAAATTTGAATTATTTACTTCCAAATGTGCCTTCCCGGCAGTCTAATGACCATAATGACTGTGTAACAATATGACAGAAAGGCACATGCTCTGATTTGAATGGAAATATATGTGGACATGGTTTTAGAGCTTTCTGTTTATAAAAATATATTTCTTTATCCTTGGGGATAATTTCCTGGTTTTTATTGCTATATTAATACATACAAAAGAAGCACCCACCAAAGTGAGATAACTGAAAAGCCCACATTTAACCCAATTTAATTTATTATCCTGGAATCTATCTAGTTATATGAACTTGTTGTAAGTACAGGTGCTTATTTTAAAGCTAGACAGGAGCTCTGGGTTGTACTATGTGAGATTTAGAACTGGTTTAGAAGTAGATTCTACTTTGGGGACTATGTAATTATTTATTAATTTGATTAGCACTGCACATACATTATGGCTTGAAGCTACCCTGAGAACTGTCAGAGCATCTGTCGTACTGCGATTTTGGAGGCTTGCTAGGTTGTTTCCCCAAAAGTCCTGATGACAACAGTTTGACATACTTGGAGTCGGCATTACCATGGAGCTGCAGTCACCAGAGGGTTTGCAGCTTGGCTTTGTGTTGGTAAATTGATACTCTCAAGTGCATTCAAGGTTCTCTCTCTTTTTTTTTTTTTTTAGAAGCTTGTTTTCATTGAGTCCTGGCTTTTCTCTTTCCTTATTTAGTGAAATAGTGACAACTGCCTTTTCTGCCTTGGAACAGTATTATTACTGCTTTTATAAATAGAAAATCACTTTCCAGGTGGGCCTGGGAGCCATTTTATACACATGGCCTTATTTAAACAGCCAGAGCTTTGCATGTATAAACGGGCAAGTTTTCAGGCAATTTGGGTAGGCTTTCCAACCTCAGCTCCCCATTTCCTGTCTAAACAACTTCTTCCATGTCTGCAGCATGTTTATGCAACATTGAATAAAACTTCTAATGGGCAATTTCTTCCAGGTGACCTCTCTCAGAGGCTGTGCTCTGAAGAAATCTTAGGAAACCTGACCCTGATGAAATTGTCTCCCTTGAGAATATTATTTGGTGCAGAAACAAGAGATGGAATTCAGTTATTTTCAGTTCTTGAATAAATGAATTCTGTTTCCCTTTGTGTAGGTAGCAGAAGAAATTAACCCCTGTGGAAGGTTCAGCTCAGTTGGATATTGAACTTTAGATTTCTTTTGAGTTAGAAGAACCCTGGATAAGAGAATGTTAAATTTTTTCTATCTGAATGTTAAACAACTTTGAATTGGTTCTGCCATCCTTCTGTCTTTTAGAGACATGTATTTTCTAGGCTGGTCTGCCTTTACATTTAATTTTCTGGAGGCTGGAACTATAATTAGCCAATGACCTGTAAGTTACATTGCATGCCAATGAATACTAATGCATCCTTTCTTAACCTTCCCAGCACTTTTGGAGAAATCAATCAGTAGAAGACGGGACTCTGAAGCCACACAGAAGGCCAAAATTCTGTATTCATCTTGTATGAATGAAAGTGAGTAATAAAGATAACAAATAAAACATTTATCACCCTTAGACTTCAAAATTTTATTAATGTTTAAAGATACTATTTAAGGAAAAAGAAATTTTAAAAATTCTCTCAATATTTAAAGGTTTTGTTTAAGGAAAGGAACATGGTCAGTGATAGGATTTTGATTGATCTTCCTTAGTTACTCTTTTATGGTTGGCTTTTATTGATGGAGATAATCTTATTTCTATAGTATAGATTATTTGAATATTACTCTGAGAAACTTGGACAGGGCAGTAGGGCACTCCTCACTGTACCCGGTTCAAAAACAAGAATCCAGAGGTCAGCCCATTTCATGTCTGAGGAGGAGACTGGGAGGAAGTATTCCTGGGAGAACTGGTTTAATCCTGGACCTACTGGTACCTAAATAAATCCAGATTTCCAGGCTCCTTCCTTTAGTTTAACTAGAATCATTGTTGAGAACCTTGTACCTATCTCTTGACCTCTTGGGTCTGGCTGGAGGTGGAAGAGTTATCTGCTATTCTACTGGATCTTCTATCTCAAGTCCACTGCAGGAAGAAAACAGTGCTTCTGGAAAGTATGTTTGCTGGGCTAGGATTTGGGGTATCACTTGGCAAGCTAGAAAGGGGCAGTAAAAGATCAGAGTCTCAAGCATAAGTTTACTTCACTAGGGAGTATCTGGCTTGACTGAGTCATTTCCTTTGGTTAGGCTCATCCCTAGGTCCCAAGTATAATCAGCCTAACTTCATTCACAGGTTCAATGTTATGAGCCCATCTTCTTTTGTAGGAAAAACCCAGCAGGCTTCTTTGTCAGCCTTTCTGAAACAAATAAACAAACAACAAACAAACAAAAAACCACCACACCAGAGTTAGATGATCCTATTGAAGTGTGAGTTGTAGGTAGATTTGTCTCTGTGGTTGTGCTCAATCCGCCACATGTCACCCATCCTCTTCCTAATAGCTGAAAGTTCAAGTCAAGGACTTACAGAATTTTCTCTTCAGAAGATGCACTCGCACCCTTGTTCTCTGATCTGGTTTGTGATCCTAACACTCCCTTCATCTCTGCTCCCTTTCAGAAGCAATTGAAAAAGCAGATGCCAAACCACTGCTCCATATCCTGCGACATTCACCGTTCCGCTGGCCGGTGCTTGAAGCTAATATTGGCCCTGAAGGAGTTTGGTCAGAGAGAAAATTCAGCCTTCTGCACACACTTGCAACATTCCGTGGTCAATACAGCAATTCTGTGTTCATTCGTTTGTATGTGTCCCCTGATGACAAAGCGTCCAGCGAACACATCTTGAAGGTATAGCCAGGGTTCTGTTCAGCCCACAATTAGTCTTTTGGGGTGCCTTCATAAGGAAAGAAATTCCTTTTGTCTGAGTGAATGATCAAATAAAAATTTTGTTGAATGTTAGGTTCTAGAATATTATCCCCTCCAAGACAGCAAAATTTAGGTCAGTAGTAGACAAATCTTGTCAGCCTTTTGGGATACCTGAAAGTGAGTTTTAAAGTGGTCTGTGATCTGATCTTCCAATAGCTATTCTAAACACTGGACCCCCTAACTTCCAGCAGAGAGACATCTGTGATTTTCCAGCCGTTATTAGAAACTTTCTGAACTCTGCTCTTTTCTTCACCTTCTCATTCCCCTGACAGAGAATAGAATACATGGTGTGATTTCTTGTTCCCTTTTCATCAACATCTTTTTGCATACACACCTACGTTCTCATTGTCAAGTTCAACCTGAATTTCTCCTCCTTCTTTTCAAAAGATCAAGTAGAACTTGTTCTAAGTAGCTCACTGCATTTTCTGTTGGGAGCATGAACATCTTTTCCATGAGAGATTGGGCCACATGGACATTCCCTAAGGAGGATCACACTGTTAAAAGCGCAGGAGGCCATCAGGAAGCTAGCAACAACAGATTCATCAATGAAAGAACTTTGTCAGGATTCATATAACATTTATGAAATCACTCTGTGCTTTGATCCTGATGCTTTTTACTTCTACACTTCTTTTGACTAATAATTTTATTGAACAATTGATGCCCCCAACTTAATTTTTTGTCAAACTAGAAAATATTAATGGTATACTAATATAAGCTATGAAACCATTATGATATATCCTCCTTTACCTGATATAAGTCAACTTTCTGAAATCCAAACCCTGGAGTTGATCTTGGGTTAAAACAGAAGGTGGCAATTGTTTTCTGTAAAAGACCAGATAGTGCATATTTTGTTTTGGAGACTGTCTGGCTTTTGTTGCAAAAACTCAGCTTTGCTATTGTACTTGGGTAAGCAACCTTAGACATGAGTGGGTGGCTATGTGATGGACTGGCCCAAAGGCTATAGTTTTCTGACCTCTAGACAGTGAAAGTCTCATTAAAAATCCTTAGTCACTGAAGGAATTCCCACCTACTCAGAAAGTAAGTCTGTTTTGGAGTTAACTGTGTTTCCATGTTGAGAGAGGAAGTCATTATATAGTATAGAGCCATCTTCTGATGCTATCAGGATAAGGTGTGCTATGTAGGGGGGTGGGAATTGGCCCTCTCTCCCATATAGACAGATTATTCATGTTCTAAAACCAGGTTTTATCTCGTCAGCTATAAGGTTACCTTACATCATTCTCAGTTCCAGAACTGTTCAGATATTTTTTCAGAGATCTTGAATTACAGATAAATAGTGTAAATTGTAACCATTTTATTTTTACTATTTTTGGACCTAGTCAAATTTCCTTAAGCCTGTTATTATGGAAGATAATACAAATGTAAAAAGACTAGAACATCAGATTCCACTGGACCCGTCAAATCAGCTTCATTACTATCAACTTTTTCTTATTCTTGTCCTTTCTAAACATTTTATAGTCTCCCCTCTTTTTGAGAGGGGAGACTATAAAGTGTTATAGCAAATTGAAAGTATAATACCGTTGCATTGGGAATGGTTCAATGCTGATCAAATGGAGAAGACAGTACAACCCAAGAATAATCATGGCTCCACAATTAACATCTAATACATGGTGAATTTTCAGTCATTCTATTTGGATCAAATATGTCGTTTTAAGTTAATAATTTAATATAATTTCATTGCTTTGTGGAGCTGAGGATGGAACCTAGAGCCTTGAGCGTGCTAAGTAAATGCTCTTCCACTTAGCTACACTCTAGCTGGAAAACATAAACTTAACAAAACCCCAAACCCAATACAGTTCGCCATTGATTTGGGCTCCTGTATTCTAATCTGCTTGTTTCCCTTCTTATTGTTTTTTTTTTTAAGCATCACATTTATTTGTTGAAAGCCTATAGGACCTTTCATATTCTGGATTTAACTGACTTTAAGATAACCTTACAGGTGGGTAGGGATATGGGTAAAAATGAGAATTAACTTGTGGCATATACTGGTACAAATTTCCCAATGTTATATGTGATTTTGAGATGTATATAAATTCTACCAATAAAGAATTCAATTAAAAAAAGATAACCTTACAGCTGATGAGATAAAGTTCCTGCATAGAGGGGAAACAGCTTAAAAATTGAGGAGAAATCATAGAATTAGAAAGCTACCACTTAAAAAATTCCTGATAACATGAGAGGTCTAGGTAACTGTCATAAATAGCTACTAAAATTATTAGGTGACAGTTTGGGAAATTCTTAATAGAGAATTCAGGCTGATACCAACCTAACCCAAATACTCATGGTTGCATTACTCAAAGTGGAACAACCACTTTGTGTGCTTCCTAATACTAGTGGGAAGCACATGCCATCACTAATCATGGTGTGTGAAGAAAAGAAAAAAAACAGGGCCAGAGATTTAGCTCAGTGGATCCGGTGCCTACCTAGCAAGCATAAGGTCCCTGGTTTGATCCCCGGTAACCACATACAACAATATGGGGCCTGGTGGTTCACGCCCACCAGCAATCAGTATCACATACCACAGTGCTAGGCATGGTGGCTCACACCTGTAATCCCAGCACTCGGGAGGCAGAGGCAGGAGGATTGCTGTGAGTTTGAGGATTGCCTGGGCTACATAGTGAGCTCAGGGCCAGCCTGAACTACAAGGTGAGATCCTGTCTCAAAAACACACACACACACACAAAAAAAAGAAAAAGAAAAAACAGAACTTGAATCTAATCAAGTGTCCAGTATTAATATTCACTTCCATAAAATATGAGGCAACAGAGAGCCATGGTAACAACTTGCTTTTCACACAATATTCAATTACACTGATCCTAGGAGGAAGTTTCCAGATACAAGAGGTTACTCATGTACTTACTACTGCTCTCTTTTGCCAAGATGGTAGCTAGTTCTAATCTGAAGTGTTTGAATATTGCTTGGCATTTGAATGTAACACATGTTTTCTTTAGTTCTGTTGCTGTTTTGTCATTTTCCAAGGGGGAATATTCACACATCTGAATTTACTATCTTCCCCAAAGCATAACAGGTACAGTCATGATAACTAATCATACAGTCACATAACTAGTTATGATGTAGTTATAAGAAATTCAAACATATGTTCACAGGAGGAGAAGATTTATTCTGAGATCTACATGAAATGTAATGAACTGGACAATACAAATAAATATATTGGAGGCTGTGAAAACTGTAGAATTTGGGTATGTTGCTTTCTAAACATCAGTTTAAACAAGCTAAAGCTATTCAAAACAAAATTTAATTAAATGAACATTTGGAGCCTCTAAACCTCTTTTAAGTTTTGTGGAATATAGTTTGAAAACCATTGAAATGGTGGCAAGAGTAGGTTTTGATATTAAGGATCTTGAAGTTCCCAGTTTAGTGATTTATTCATTAAACTTGTTCAAATTGCTTTACTTGAGTCTCACTTTCCCCATGTGTAAGGACAGATAAGTTAGAATTTTCTTTTTATCATTTTTTGTAAAGGTTAAAGAACTTGGATTTTGTGTTTCCATAGTAGATATTGGTACACAGTGGCACATGACAGAAGGCTCTCTTCTACTGAAGTATGAGTGAATAGCAAGTCAGGATTGCTTGGAAAATATTTCTCCTTAATTGGTGTACTTGACGCCTCCGAGATCTCAAATTCTGTTGTGTCAGAGTAGGCATTTTCTTTAGTTAGTCTAATCTTTGACTCTGAGCTCCTACACACATTTTGCTGGGAAACTTATATTGGGTCTAGACACTACACATCCCTTCCTGGGCGCCCCATTCCTCTACCTTCCCCTTGGATAACCACAAATAATCAAAGATTTAGTGTTTGAGAAGGCCATCTGGATCTTGTGTGGCTTCTGTAGGTGAGCTTCACAGATCCAGGAGCTCTGCGCCTCTTCTCCCTCTCAAATACTGCTACATTTTAAAGGTATTGACTGGGCTC
>PVIC010019855.1:0-30122 GCA_004025085.1 Thryonomys swinderianus | reverse complement strand
ATGGGAAAATCACCTAATGCTAATAACATTTTAAAGTAACAAGCTAGTAATATACAGCCAGGTGAATAAACACTATTGCCAAAAGATTCCCACACCACCCTCTGAGTTAGGATGGCGTGACTCGTGCAAAATGCAGCACAGAGCCCAGGTGTGCAGAAGAGAGGAAGACCCTGAGAGGCCATCCCACTGAAGAAAAGCAGTAGTCAAATCCTTGTATGTAATGGGTAGAGAACGTCTGTGTCCACGCCATAGTTTATAAGCACCAAACAAAATTAAGCTTTTTAAAAGTTGTCCTGTCCTTTTAGTTCTCATCTCTAAGAATGCCAGATTTTATACTGATTTATTAATCAAATGATCTTTTAGCTAAGAGACACACTCCAAATGCCAAATCACTGAAGACACCAACATCTGTCAATGTAACAAATGAACTAGTCCATGAACAAGTAGTGTGAAATATGTCTTTTCATATACCTGTTCTTTTCATGTACTATTCTGATTACTGTTACAGATGTACAAAAGAACGCAAGAAAATGTGTTGCGTATTTATAACACCTACTAAAATGTCTCAAAATTCCTTCAGAAGGTTTACAGCATAATATACAATAGTTACCAAATTAGTAAATCCTAATACTCAGTAAAATATATTTTGTGTATCATAGTACACAATATGTTTACAGAATACAGATCAAATAGTTTCATGATTGCAGAATAAACTTTTCATCAGCATGTTCACAATTAAAAATTAATCTTAATTTTCAATGATATATATTGCTCCATTGTAAGTATATTTACTGGTGATATATTTTTTCTTTGTGTTATATGCAAGAAACTAGCATAAAACAGAAAAAATAACTAAGATAAAATGAATTTTAAGAAAACATTCCAGAAAGGATTGTTAAAACCATTCTTTTTAAAAAGGACTTGTTATTGAATACGCAAGCCTATGTATCATAGAAGCACATTACTGTCCCACTGGGCCACATAATAAACCTAAAGCTACATAAAGTACACATTATCTAGCTGTTTACAAGGTCTGTGGATTAAATTTTTACTGTCAAATTTATAGCTACTTCTTTAAAAGACCTCCTCAAAAAAATAAGTTGAAACTAGAGAGGTACAAAGAATTTAACTTAAATTCTATAAAGCGTCATTCATAGCTCCTTCCACACAAAGAAGTCAAGGGTATAAAATTTATTTTTTTTTACTAACAGCAGCCTTATACAGCAAAGTTCAACCTTTATACTGCTTGAAAATCACAACTTGATTTAGTAAAAAGCCAGAATACTATAAAGCCAGGTAGCAATTCCTCATAGTTTGAAGTCTACCGTGAAGGAGCAGAGGATGATTTCTAAGAGAAGAAATAACTACAGATGGTCACAAGAAGCTCTGGATGACAGCAGTTTGAATTCCTACTCAGAAAACTTTCCTTTCTATAACACTATTAAGAAACGGCACCTTGTACCGCTAATCAGCAATGCCTCAACAAACACTGCTTACATGAGAACACATCCCTTCAAGACTGGCTAACCTGAGCTTTAATTAAAAAGTTTTGACTCTTTAAAATAGTCACTGTTTATTACAACCTATTTGGATCTATACAGAAAAAGTTTATTCTTGCACAACAAAACTTTATATACATGGAAATGACAACCATTTTACTTCGCAGAACCGTTAAAACAACAGAAACCTGTGCTTTCCAATCTTGAAGATAAAGGTTCTCACAGGTATCCTGGAAATTAAAGAGTAGAATTTGCTGCATAAACACAAGCATCTTAATTTTTAATAATGCGAATGTTAGAACGCATAGTAATTCTACGAGACCCTGTACTCAATAACCTGTTTTTGGATAGAGTGACAAATCAACAGTCCAACAGAAAATGGACAAAACATAAACCAGAATTCTTCAGAAAGTGTTAAATGACAAACGAAGTCGGTAGAAGACACACAGAAGCCTGCACAGTCCCTGTGTTTGCTTTCCATCCTCGGAGGGTACAAGGTAAGGCACAAGGTAAGTCACTAGCCATTCATGAATAATGATGGAAGAAAAGGTTGACCTGCTTTATTATATGAATCTTGGAGAATGCTTCAGATATTTTCATGCAACCATACTGAACCTGTGCTATGATCATAACATAGTAAGAAACATATTTATCCAGAGGAGAGGGATTGGATGTGCTTTCCACTTTGGAAATTACAGCCATCATGGTTTCTACCCTTCCCAAGACATCATTATTGCTTTCACATGATTTATGACTGAAAGTATGAGAGATGGTGCATAGAGCCTTTGCCAAATTCCCATATGGCACATAACACAAGCCAAACTGTGAAACACTCATAAATGTGGGTAGATCAGTTTCATCAAAGAAAGGAACAAGAGGGTTCCAGAGACTGAACAGGAAACTCGCCAGATAATTCTTTACAGTCATGTAATTCCAAGGCAGCAGTAACAAACGCAGCCTGCTCAGAACACAGAGTACTTGAGCCAAACATAAGGATAGTACACAAGAAACCAGGCAGCAACATTAGCACTTAACCCTGTTTATTCCTTGCTAAAATTATATTTCCTTTTTCTTCCAGAACTAAAGCAGAAATTGCTATCCAAAATTTTTAAATGACTGAAAAGAGACAGTGGAAGTCCTCATAAATACCAAAATAACTATAATCCCCACAAAAAATTTAAGAGAAAAAAATAAGTATCAAGTTGTTTTAAGAGAAATTATAATTGCTGAAGCAGTAGTATTGCTGAGAATTTGCGGGCAGTCTGTGCTACATAGTGATTTCACAGCCAACCTGAACTACCTAGTGAGACCTTGCCTCAAAAAGAAAAAAATAATTGAAAGATATTATAAAATGATATTTAATAGCATGCAAAAGTATATCAACCAAAGATAAACAAAGGTTTGACATATCACAGATATTTTAACAGGCGGTTCTGAAATGTTGAATATCTTCAGATATGTTTCCTAAATTCATTTTAAACACTATTTATTACTACATAAAATAAATTTGACAAAACTAATATGCTCCAGAACAAGAATTGAGTGAAAATGATTTAAGAAATGTAATAAAAAATGAGCAGAACAACCCAAGAGCTTATAAACTGAAGGGAAGGGAAGTCTGAGAAGCTATGTAGACTAAAGGCAAACACTGAGTTGCTGAGGAGAGATACAGGAAAGTTACCATCTGAGCGAGAGGTTCCGAAGCAAAGCAAGGCCTTCCATAGCTTTTCCACTACATACATACATATAGATATACAGAAATTTCAATGAAAGATGAATATTTGAAAATCATGTCAGTGAAATAGTTCTAAAAAATAAGCTTTTCTTACCTTCTTGTGATTCTTGTAAACATTTCTGTGAGCAAATCCTTTGCCGCAAAGTTTGCATTTGTAAGGCTTATCTTCACTGTGGATTACTTTGTGGGCTCCCACCTGATCAAGCCTCTTGAAAGATTTATTACAAATCTCACAGTGATAGGGTCGTTTCTCTGTGAAAAAGGAATAAAGACAATCTCATATCTATATAAACGTACAGGATAAAAAGGGACATGTCCTTACCTTCAATTATTTGCTATACATAACTAAACTAAAAAGCAAAGTCAAACTAAAACAAAACAGGAAGAAAAAAGTACCAAGCAGACCACTTACATTGGATACGTAAGCCTATTCGCAAATGAAATGTGAACTTGTTCTTCTACAGACCTATTTCAAAAACTCAAGGCAGATTTAATAGAAAGAGGTTTAAATTCAAAGAAGAAAACCTATTTCCAGATGAAAAATCTGCTGATATGCGTGAGTTTAAATCAAGGTCACAGCCGGGATCCGAAGAGAAACATGGCAGTGACGGAGCTGAAGGCAAAGGTGCCTCCTGCTGGGCCGCACAGGGCCACAGAGGCAGAGCTCCCAGTTCTCAGCAGGAACGAAGCACTTAGGCGAGGATGTCAAGGCCCTGTGTGTGTGATATTCACACAACGTTGACCACTAAATTTAAAAAATACTGTGTGAATCAACCTAATGTATTTGAAATCTCTGATTTTAATTTACTAAAACGTCTATATGTATCTCCAAACAATGTGGACATTTAAAAACATTCTGAGTTCAATGGCTTCAGATCACAAGGATCTTATGTACTAGGAGACTTCATAAAGCAAAAATTATTTTCAGTCTTTTTTTTTTAAGTCTGGATGAGTAAAATGGACTTATTACTCAAGCTTGCTTAAGATGAAAGCAATGGCTTTAAAATACTTTCTCAGAACACACTTATACATTTCTCAATAACATTTATTAACACCATCAATTGTAAAAATATCTAGAAATATAAGAGCTATAGTTACTGAATCTCTAGTAAACATTCAAAGCAATGCCAGCACAGTGAAGAAATGATTTCACTTAACCTGCACAGCTTGTGTTTTTGAGAATTAGTTAACGATCTTAAACTTTACACATGAAGAATAAAGAAACAGCCTTGGGAAGGAACAGGTGACAAATTACACGGTCACTAGAGATCACCTCGCAAGCAAAGGGCTGGAGAATGAAGTGACTTGTTCAAAATCTCATGAACAGTGAATGACAAACCTGGAACTTACAGGCAGGTATCTCATGGCCCTTTAATTGTAACATACAGTTTACCTGAGTGGGTGATCATATGACGTTTTAGCTGATTAGCTGAAATAAATTTCTTCCTACATTCTTGACAGTCAAATATCTCATGAATCTGGAAAAGATTATATCGTTCAAATATAATAAACTGCTAAATAAACAGTTGAAACCATGTAAATTACAAAGAGCTCACACCAAAACTTAAACCTACAGTTGCTACTGTACTGTCGAAACTGTGCTTTATAATTCAACCCTAATTTTTCATATCATTCCATATAAACTAAAAATGCAGCAAATATGCAGAATTTAATAAACCATTATTGAAAAGTTAACAGTAGCATTTTATGCTGTGTAGCTGATTGGCTGAGTGTATATTAAATGTGTACACTTAAAAATTAGACCTCATATACTTTAACCCTTGTGATGCACAAGTTTAGACTTGTTAATATGCAGTCTGGAGGGTATGATATTCCTTTTGTAGTAGCTAATGATATTTTATACTTAAACACAACAATGTGAAGTACAATTTTTTTTTTTTTTTGAGACAGGGTCTCACTTTATAGTTCAGGCTGGCCCTGAGCTCACTATGGTACCCAGGCAAGCCTGGAACTCAACAATCCTCCTGCCTCTGCCTCCCGAGTGCTGGGATGACAGGCGTGAGCCACCACGCGTGGCACTGTGGTGTGTGGTATTGATTGCTGGTGGGCGTGAGTCACCACGCCCAGCATTGTATGTGGTCACCGGGATCGAACTCAGGACCTTGCACTTGCGAGGCAGGCACCGGAACCACTGAGCTAAATCTCCGGCCCCATGAAATACAATATTAACTGCAGACTAGAAGAGCTGTGCTTCTGAACACTGACTTCACATGTAGAGTCACATACTGATTCTATCTTACTGACCATGTAGAAGTCGAACTTGACCAGAGAAGCAGGATTAAAAGAATAAGGAAATAGGTCAAAAGATACAAAGCAGAAGATCTGTAGGATAAACCCGGCTAAAGTGAAACATAAGGAATAAAGTTAAGAATAATGATTGGCATTTAGGAGATTTCGCTAAACGAGAAGCCCACAGCTGCTTTTGCCCTAGGCCCGGGGGGGAGGGGAGAAATCTGAGTTGACACTGTTAAAGCCTCTCACTGTACTGACTAGTTACACAGAGGTATCTTACAACTCATGCTGCATACTTTAAACAGAGACAAATAAAATACATTTTTATAAAACAGAACGAGTAATGGCTTTAACCAGCAATTAGCTCTTATAAACGTTACAACTACACGATGCATTCGCCCTTTCTCTCCCAGATTTGCGATCAGAGAGAGCAGGTAGTATGAAAGGAGAAGCCGGTTTATTATCAGAAATAATGTCCTCAGTTCTAAAAGGAATGTGCTGCATTAGGTGAGATCAGAAATGTTTATTATTCTGACAGCAAAGATCATCGCGCTATTCTGACGAAGACGCCCGACAGGTTTGAGCGAAGCCCTCTTCTGTGCCCGCCTCTTCGAAGGCACAGCTGCCTCCCCCACAGGACCCCGGACAACCGAAGCCCCCGGCGAGAAGGGGTGACCGACCTGCAGCGTAACCAGGGCCACACGTGGTGCAGGCCCGGCACGGGGTCCCGAGGGTCCCGCCCTGGCCTCCCTGACTTACGGCCGCGCCGGGGCTCGGGCGGGGACAGAGAAGCGGCGGGGCAGGCGGTGCCCAGAGCGGGGCCTGGCACCCTCCCCACGCCCAGAGCAGGCCTGATGCACCGGGAAACCCCGTTATGAGAAGCGGGGAAGGGTAAAGAACCAGGCAGCGCCGAGAGGCGCGACCCCCTCAGTGTAGCTTCCACGCTCACGGTGAGGCAGCCGTGTCTCCTCCTGTCAGGGGTGAGATCGAGTCCCCGGGCAGCAGCACGGGGTCTCACGCCGCCCTGGCAGGGGCACCCGAGCACGCGTGCGGCCCACGGGTTCGCCGCGCGGCCTCGTCACCGGCAAGGCCCGCACGGTGGCTCCGGCCGAGCGCTGTGTCGCAGGGGCAGTGAGGCGACGCGCGCCGTTCACCTGAGGACAACGGAGCAGATCTGCATTCTCCAGCCCTGCTTCTGTAGTGCAGAGCCCGCAACTTATAATGGCAAACAGGTGATAAGGCTTCTGAGCCGTACAAACACGAACGCTTTTATGTATTTTCATCTTTAATAACACATTGTTATTGGTGTATCAGATGTTTACAATCATTAAGTGATATATTAAAGGTAACTACAATAACATACATGAAGTGCTGCAGGATACTGATTTGGTCACTCCTGGACTCTCCTAGCTTCACAGGTATCGTACAGCTCATGCCACACGACTTCCAAGAGACAAATGCATTTGTCTAAAGCATAAGCAGCACCGCTGTAACCAACAGTTGGCATGGAATTTTATAGGATGCCAAGAGTTTTTCTGCTGGACGATCACCACCCTCAGTCCTACAGCAGGACCTCGGACTGTCCGGGGTCATGTAGCAGGAGGAAGCTGTACCTTTGATAAAACAGGACTTCACCAAATGCTTCAAGATTCTTCATATTACTAAAGATATCATTTATTATACACAAAAGCACAAATCTACCTTCAAAACTTCTAAGGTGGCTTAGTAAAACAGATTTAAAGTGAAAATGATAGGTAATAGTACTTATGCCAAATGCCAAAAACATATTATGTAAAATTCAATATATCAGAAGATCTGGGGGGTAACAATTTGAAGTCCCAAATTAATTTTCAAGAAGAATTATAAGATATTGTATTATACTACAGGACAGCATCCACTAACATAAAATGCTGTGCACTGCTGTAATTTAGCATTATCATGAAGCACCATCTACTGCCAAGGGGAAATACTGCAACTAAACTCTACTAGACATTAAGATGGATTCGATTTAAGTGTCAAAACTGGAGTCATTAGAAGGTACGTGTATAATCAGCAGAGTGAGAAGGGAACGAGTCTCCAAAGAAGGGAAGAAAGGCCTGCATCATGCTAACAATTTATTACATTCTGTAACTTAATAACTAGAAAGCAGAAGAAATAGTGCCTGTATCCCATCACCGCTGCAAGCAATTACTTTCTATGAAGTTATTTCCTTCAGAGGAAAAAATCCTCATACTAAAAATACTAGTAACACCAACCAAAACAAACAAACAAAAAACACCCAGGACATTGTTCACAAACTACACCACCAGGCAATTTTGCTAAATTATTCTACTAGCTAAACCACCTTAAACTTCAACCTCCAAGATTTAATTAGATCATGTAACAAAATTCTAGGCTAAGACAGTGTTTAGAAAATAGCTATTCCGAAAGAATGACTACTTTTGTCTCAGCTAAGGTTCAACCTCCCAAGTTATAAAGGTGACAGGGAAAAAGAAAAGGAGACCCACAAGAAGGAACATCTAGAAAATGGTCATTTGTTCAATGTTCCATTTTAAAAATAATAGAGGTCCAATGTTACATGGAAGATTAGTGACAGAAGAGCCCTCCTGCCCTGAATCTCAATGCTCATTCCATTATTCCTCCACAGAAGGATCAGAATCACTTGTTGTATACAAACAGACATGTCAGAATAATTTATCCCCAGAATACGGTTGTAGCTACTAGGTTAAAAGTTGTATTACAAGTTGCGCTTAGGGCTGGAGATCTAGCTCAGTGGTTCCAGCGTAAGTGCAAAGTCCCTGGTTCGATCCCTGGTAATCACATACAACAATACTGTATATGGTGACTCACGCCCACCAGCAATCAGTACCACATACCACAGTGCCAGATGTGGTGGCAGCATTTGGGAGGCAGAGGCAGGAGGATTGCTGAGTTCGAGGCTTGCCTGGGCTACATAGTGAGCTCAGGACCAGCCTGAACTACAAAGTGAGACCCTGTCTCAAAAAAAAAAAAATAATAATAAGTTCCACTTAATTACTGCAAAGTATATCCACATACAAATAGCAACTAAAAAATTCACTTTAGAAACCACAAAAAGGGAATTTTACTTTCATTAGTATCACTATCTCTTTCATTGTGTATTCATTCACTAAAAGAACTATTTCATGTCCTTAAATATTCTAAAAGCACAGAAAATTAGGAAATGATCATTTTCATCTTTATTATATAACAAAACATACCATGTATATTTTGAATCTTGTCATAATGGGAACAAAATCTAAATTATATTGTAATTCTATCTTATTAACTGGTCACTAATGTTATTAGTTAATAAGGAACATTTTTTTTTCAGATTAATTTCTACAGCAAAGTAACATGATGACTTTTAAGTTTATTTTCTCCTAACATAATGATTTATTTCTGCCAAGAGTATTTGGATATACAAACTTCTAAGTGTATGCTGTATCATGTTCATGTTAAACAGAATGAAGTAAAATCAATTTTAACAAAACATCATACTGGAAGTTCATGTTACTTTTTTATTGATAAATCACAATGCACCTCATTTTAGTTATGTCAGACTAACTAAAATATGTATTCTTTTTAATAGCCAAATGCCCCTTTTCAGAACATTATACATACCAAACAAGGCTATGGTTTTCTAATTAATTTATTTATTCACTGGTTTTCTTGAGTGTGACGTCAAACCAGGGTTAAATGAAGAAGTAAACTAGGTGCAACACCCGGCACCAGAGGAGTATTTCAATTAATTCTGAATAGTTGTGCATGAAATTATTAATTTTAATACTTAAAACAACCTTTTTTAAAATTAAGCATACTAGTTTTACATTTTAGAGCATGTTACCAATGCAAATCTGTCTTGACAATATAAATAAAATCAATTGAAATTTTTTAGGGCAGAAACGATAAATGACTGGAAGATCTTTTACTGTGGTGAATGTTAATTTTTATCCTACTAACCTTTCTATGTTCCTGTAGGCTTGAGGTGGAGGAACATTTTTTATTGCACACTGAACATATGAGCTTTTTCTTAGTATCTCCTAAAATAAAAGTAAAATATCATCATGAATTAAATGAAAATCCTGAGCAGTACAACTTAGTGTTTCTACATGTCATTTCATTTTCATAATTTAGACTCTCACATCCATTTAGATGAATGTAGATATATCCATAAACTCAGATAAAGACCAAGTGGTATTTTAGATCCATTCCTTTTAAATTTGAACAATCTTTAGCTTGATAAACCATTTTTTACATAAATAAGCCTATCACTTTTTCATGTACTGACACAGTATTAAAAAAGAAATATATTATCTCCACAAAAATAAAATAAAAATTAAGCAAATATATTTAATAATACAGTTCATAAATTGGTTTTTCTATTCCATTTATACAATAGAATATTTTATTTCATCAACTAAATCTTTAAGATGGAATTTATAGACTTACAGCACTAGATATATAAAAATCTATGAACACATGCTTTAATAGACTAATCTTAAGAAGTAGAACAATGTGAAGTCAAACATAATAAAACATTACATTCATATTACACATTAGTCTAAATAAAACCAATTCTTATTCTTATATACTGACTACATTTACAGTAATTCAAACTTTGAAATCATTATTTAAATGGAACACAAGCACAGATATTCAGTAAAATATTCTGAATATATGATATAATAACAATACCACTTGTACTCTTGTAAGTAACCATAAAATTGTTTCCCACTTTTAAACTGACTGATTTCAAATCCCCTGATTAAATATATTGCTGGGCATGGTGGACTACACCTATGATCCAAGCCTCTGAGAAGTTGAGCCAGAAGTTCATGACTTCAAACCAGCATGAGCTACCTGGGACTTCATCAAATACCAAAACAAAAACAACTACTTTTCTAAAAAGGAAATGGTGAGCCAACATGCATTCACCACGAGACTCCAGTAAAGATCACTCGTCCACCCCCTTCTGGCTCCAACCTCAATCCCATCCACTCCCCAATTCTCTTATTGGTCTGAAGCAAATCCAAAACAGTAAGAAAAATTTCCAAAATGATTTTACTCTCAGATCACGTTCATCAATGAACACTACATTTGTAAAAATCTACAAATAAGAGTTTTTCCAGATACCAAGATATTCTGGGTAACAGCCATTTAATACAGTTTTCTTCATGCTAACGTTCCAATCAGGAAAATGTTCTTGGTGATTAGATACTAAATGAGAAAATCCTCTTCAGAAGATGAGCATCTGACTGCATATATCTGTTCATCGGTTCCCGTAACCATCCACTATACACGAACGGCCGCTGGCAAAGAATATTCGTTTGTCCACCTGCCTTTAATGGGGACTGACCGTCTATGGCCCCTGCAGTTGAACTGCCCTACCCCAGCCTCGTGGGACCCAGCCGAGTCCTTCCCGTCGGGGAGGTCGGAGGAAGAAGGAAGGAGACGGCAGCGGCTGCTTCAAGCTTTCCTCTCTTGCCCTCGTCCTCCCACCACTGCTCTTCCAGCCGGGGTCACGGCTTATCCACCAACACCCCCACGCTCCGCGATCTCCTCTCGCCTCCTCGTACCTCTTCGTCTTTATCAGAGAGCTGGAAAATCTCTTGACTGCTCATCTGAGAAATGCACGTATGTACTGTCTCCCACAGACCATTAGCATTTACAGAAACTAGGTGAACGGGCTGAAGCACTCGGCCCTTTCTGATTCTTCTTGTATAACCACAAAGGCCCATATCACCCTCCCGGCTTTCCCAGGTCCGAGGACAGCCGCACGACACAAAGCACAGGCAGAATGTATACTCTTCCTGGTTTTCCCACAGGCCAGTGACTCTGACGCTGACTTCCACACACAACTGTGAAAAACATCCAGCCAGGGTCTCTCCGTAGACAGACAGCCCTCGCCTCGCGCGCGAAAGGGCCTGGGTTGGATTCAGGAACACAGCACAGCAGGAGGTGACGACGAGGGGAATTTACACACCTTCACTACACACGGAGTCGGGTGGGCACTTGGACTCCAGCACAGTGTCGGTAAGTGCGCTTCTAGGATCTAGCCTTAAACCTACCGACCGTGTGAAAGTTTCTATGGCAACTGATGGCCTTTATTTCGATAACCAACTTCTTTCACTCCACCTTTTCAATTTGTATCTCTTAAAAAAGGAAATCTTTCATCATAAGTAGAAGCTGCAAGAGCCTGTATTTCTTTGCAGACATGTGTCTTTTTTAATAAAGAATTCCACAACTGTATGTGCGAGTACAGCTTTGCCTGCTATTCTCAGTAGGAAACACTCTTTCCTCGAGTGTGGCCAGAGGCATCGTGAATGAGAGACTGAACTTGTGCACCAAATCCAGAGAAAGTATGTAGAGGGAGTTTTTTTATATAGACTTCACTTTTTACATAACCTACAACATGGAAAAAAACCATCAAAACAAAATTTCCTTTTATAAATTATTTCTTACAAATCACCATGAACTTCCAGAATCTGTAATATTAGAATATCCAATGGCGATGACAAGAAGCCTCAAAACTTTATGCTTATAGCACAGCATGACAACCACATGCCCGGTAACCAAAACGCAAACACTTCCAGAGTTCCAGTACGCAGCTGCTTTTCTACTTAGTGGAGCAAAGTTAACTTTGACACAGAAATTTTGTTACAATACATTACGGATATAGACAGAGAAAATTAAGAGCATTTTAACCAGAACAGTATTAAAAATGCCTACGAAGGCAAGTCTATCAAAAAGGTTATGCCCGCCTTTCAGAATCATAGGACAGTGTCATTTTCCACCTATCAGTTGTATATTTTTCAGAAAGAAAAAAACTACACCATCATGTCTCCGTGGTGGCAGCCACCAGAAGGTGCATCTCATGAGCCAATCGCCCACCGCCCAGGACGCGCATGCGTAGCTCACGCTCACTGCGCTGCCTGAGCCAAGCCTGAGCCTGCACCCAGCAGGCGGCCTCACGCCAGCAGCGCTATGACTTCAAAGCTGGTGCCTTTAGAACATGAATACACATGGGCGATAAACAGATGCTGGGGAGAACACCCTTTCACAACAGTGTGACAATGCGTGAGGAAGAGAAAGAACTCATCCCGGGACATTTCTATGTGCCTCCCAAAAGCCGAGGGCAAAGGCAAACACATGAGAAGAGTGTATGTACATAAGGACAGAAGGAGTTCAGTGAACCTCAGCATCTTCTGAGGAAAAGACACTAAGGACGTAAAAGAAAGGTAACTAATAATACAGCCAGTCGCCCAGCTCAGTACAAAAGATTCAGACTCTAAACCAAAGTGTTTACTGATTGCTACGAAGTGCTCAGCAGACAAAATCTAAGGTAAACTTCATATGTGTTTCATTGCTTACTAGTTGTTAGAAGGAATTTGAATAGCATTTGCTTTATTAATCAAAATACATTGAATTTCCATTTCAAAATGTAGCTAGGAAATTGTCTCTCCAGGATGAAAGGAATGAAAGCATTTTAAAGATTCTGTTTTCCTGTTAAAAACATTAAGGCAGAGCCCGTTGTGGTGGCTCACGCCTGTCATCCCAGCACTCGGGAGGCAGAGACAGGAGGATTCCTGAGTTCAAGGCTTGCCTGGGCTCCACAGTGAGAGGGCCAGCCTGGACTATAAAGCGAGACCCTGTCTCAAAAAAAAAAAAAAAAAAACATTAAGGCAGAAAAGCATCACTTAGTTTCAAAATATACCTGTAACTGTACACCTCAACAATCTAAGAAAGAAAAAGTTCATATGCTAATATCACACATTATTTCTACAGAACCTACCAAATTCAACCAGATTCAAATTTGAGTTTATAACTGTGATCAGTGGAGAGATAGAAAAACTAACAAATGCTGCTTGAAGTCTACTTGAAAAAGAAATAGCGTGCTGAACGAAAATAATCCACATCTGCGTGAAACATAATGGAAAAGTCAGCTTTTGTCTTCAAGAGTGAGAATTTAAAACAGATCACCGTGGCCTGGAAGAGGAAACCCCATGTAAAAACGACCTTCCAGTGACTCCTCACCAGTGTGGACATTTTCCTGGTGTCTTTTCAGGGCATCTTTGCTCTTCAACCTCTTTCCACAGCTGTGGACCTTGCACACGAACCTCGTATCCCCCCGGCAGGTCTCCTGGTGCTGCTCAAAGCTACAAGACAAACAGCAAAGGCAGACAGGAGGAAGACGTGCTAAGGACCCTCTACAAAATCCCAGCATCGTGGCAAGCTTTCATAACACATGCCGCCCGCTAGAGCTTCGGGGTCATTTCATGCATTACCTACGCGGGGAAGAAAGAAAAGCATCTCAGTCCTTTAGTTCAATTAGTGTAATAGTGAGTCACTAGAAAGCATGAAATTGTGCATGCAAAAAATGACCCACAATTGTGTGACAGCCATTTCATAACTCAGACACAAAACCTCAATGCTGAACTGAAGGAAGAATTGCAAAAAGAGCACTGAAAACTCCGTGAAGAATCCTTCAGACCGCTTTTCGCTGTGCACTGAAGACCACTGAGGGAAACAGGGGGGAAAAGACAGAGAGTAACAAACACTGGAACTCAAAGAAAACAACATGGGAATATGCTGTCTGAGTAAAACAATCACCTTCACGACCCTTTTTCATTCTCTCTATTGGCTTTGAAGGTTTTTAAAGTGTGCCTCATTAACTCTAAGCTCTAGTTCAGCAAGGGTCTCTTTCATGTGGAAAGCACAATGCTAAATGCAATGAGGTGGCTTTCTGTTATTAGTATGCGTTTGTGGCACAGAATGACACACTGCTAGGGCAGACTGCAGTGTGTACATAACAGTCCTCGGTTCCTTTCCTTACGACTCCGCTCCTTATCTCTCCATCTCTTGATCCCCTTTCCTTCGGGAGAAGAGCTATGTCCCTGCTGGCTCTTATCGTTTGAGTTTCTCAGATAAGCAACATTTAATCTTGCGTCTGACTTTTTTCCCTTCTACTATGTCCTCAAGGTGCACCCACTTCAGTACAAGGACACTGTATATAAATACATTTTCCTTCCCCATTGATCGGCTGATGGACATAGAGGCTCCTCCCAAGACTTAGGTATTAGGGATTGTGCTGCTATAATCAGAGGAGGCTTTTTAAATGAAAGTAGGAGAATCTCTAAATGTTTATCTGTTATTATAAAGTTTTATAAAGTTTTAATGTTTTTAAACATTAAATTCAAGAAGAAATTTTTTTCTGAACTGTTACAGGCACAACACACACACACAATATATATATATATTTGAAATGACCTAAATATGAAAGACCACAATTTAGAGCTTTAATGAAACAAAAAAGGATATTAAGCTCATGTAAAGATGTTTATTCATATGCAAGGTGACAGTTTGATAAATATAAGTCATAGTCTCTTTTAATAATTTACAACCTTGTAAAATATTTAAATAAGAAGATATATATATATTGCAATATAGATTGTTTCAATAATAAAGGGTTCAAACCTGTGCATAATATCATTTAATTCATCATACTGTCATATCTTATACTTATTTATTGCTCTAAAGTTGCTGTAAAATAAATAGTTCTTCCCAAAATGTCTTCATATTTTTCATACTCTAACATTCTACATTTCTTAAAACTTTAACTGATTTCAAAGGGAATACCAGATGGTCACAAATGAAACAGGGTATGTCACCTCCCAGTAAGGTCTAAATTATATATATCTGAATTTCAGAGTAGTAAACCAATGAGCTTGATATTGAATGGCAAGTTATTAAATGGACAAAGACTTACAAGTATAAATTTGCTTTCCTGTAGCTTCTGAATCAGACCATTTTGAAAAACAACACACTACATGAAAAGATAAATTAATGCCAATGTAGAATGCCTAATCTCTCTTTCTCTCCCTCTCTGTTTTTCTCTGTCACTTACAGACACACACAGGTTAAAAACTATCAGTCAAGCCAAAGGGGAACAGTGTTAGCTATAATTTCAAAGATATTCTTTAATGTACGTACTGTCTTTGCAAAGCCTGCTTCACTGGGAATTTCTTCCCACAGTTCTTGCACTTAAATTCCTTCTCCTCTGTAGGCTTTTGGTGCAATGTCTGGAGATGCTCAGCAAGGATCTCCTTGCTGGTGAAGCTCGAGCCACACTGCGGACAGGCGTAGTCCTCCTCACCGCTCAGGGCATCTGCACAGGGAGGAGGAAACATACTAACAAGACGGAAGTTCAGAGACAAGAACTACTAGTTTCTGCTTTCATTTTAAAATCAGGTTAATTGTACTCAGCAGAGAAAATTCTTATTTTCTGTATGACTACAACGTGTTTTCCATAAAACTGTAACAGTACATGAAAAGACACCCCTTATTTTAAAAGCATTTACTTGGATTTCACTGAATTAATACAAAATCAAATTCAATGTTTAATTTATCCTATGTTAACATTTGGACCAAAGAGTTATTATTACAAAGTCTAAACTGCAGAACAAAGCTTTTTCCCCCAAACAGTTCACCTTTACTTCACGCTTTGCTTCACAAGAGGAAAAATCCAACGTAGGCAAACTTTTGAATTACCAAGGGAAACGTGCCCTGTGTGAAGATGGTCCAGAGTATTAAAAACTCCTCGCTCCTCCTCCAGCAGGCAGAGGGGACGGAGCTCTGCTGTCCCCAGTGGACTGAGAGGGATCTGTCCGCATTTCTCAGTGTGCTATGAAAACTACGTGTACTTTTCTGATTACTAAATAAAAAACTGGATTTAGGAAACAAAGAAAATAAAAACCAACAACAAGCCTATCTTCCAGAAACAATCCTGTACTTCCGAGCCTGACTTATCTTTCTTAAATACGTCATTTCTACACAGTCTAGCGAAAATGACACTTGCGATCGCACTTTATATACAATTTCACGTGTTGCTCTTTTTACCGTGCAATATCTCAAGTAAATTTTTTGAAACTAAAGGTAAAAAAAGAAAATAAAGTTTCTGTCTATACAGGGTGGGGGTTATAGGAAGGACAGAGGAATGGGGAAAAAATGAGAACCTGGATGTGTCATCTACAAGTATAAATTCTCAATGTTGAATGTGATCATAATATATGTATAAAATGTACCAATAAAAATCAATTAAAAATAAATAAAACTAAAAGTACTATAATTTACCTAACCAAAATTTCTACTGCTAGAGATCTGAGTGGCTTTGTTTCTTTTGCTGGGTTTTCATTCCTTTGTTTTATAAATGAGTCTTTAAGAATTCTAATACAAAGACAACAATAACACAAGTACCTGGCTGACATGTTTAAAATTCTTTTTAAGATTCTACTTATAAAAATAATAAAAAAACTTTTTTTTTTTTTTTTTTTTTTTTTTTTTTGCGTGGTACCAGGGATCAAGCTTGTGACTTTGCACTTACTAGGACAACCATGGTGCACCTGGGCCACATCCCTGGCCTACAAAAACACAGTTATTTTTTAAAAAATAAAGTTATTATTAAAAAAAAATACCAGGGTAGGGAAAGGTAAATAGGAATATTTTATTTTATTTTATTTTATTTTTATTTATTTATTTTTTTGAGACAGGGTCTCACTTTGTAGTTCAGACTGGCCCTGAGCTCACTGTAGTCCAGGCAAGCCTCAAATTCAGCAATCCTCCTGTCTCTGCCTCCAGAGTGCTGGGATTGCAGGCATGAGCCACCACGCCTGGCACTGTGGTATGTGGTATTGATGGCTGGTGGGCGTGAGTCACTATGCCCAGCATTCTATGTAGTTACTGGGATCAAACTCAGGACCTTGCACTTGCAAGGCAGGCACCGGAACCACTGAGCTAACCCTCCGGCCCTTATTTTATTTTTTGTACCAGGGATCAAACTCAGGGTTTTGAGCTTAAACAAAAGGTGCTAGAACCACTGAGCTAAATAAATCTCCAACCCTTTACTTTTAAATTTAAAAAATGTACAAAATAATAAACCCTAAAAGTGATGGAGACTAAATACCCCAAGAAAACATAAATACAGAAATAACTGTCAAAATCTGACATTCCCAGCAGTTTAATGCATATCTGAAAAATATCATAGACCCAGCCTCTCCTTCCTTTCCTCTAAAACAATCCAATTAATATAAGGAAGCAAACCTAAGCGGGCAAAGTGAAAGGATGTTCATACTTCCTAGCTAGTGACACACAGCTAGGACTGGAGATCGCTGTGAAAGTAATCTCTCAGGACAACGGCTAAACCAGGGTCACTTCTGACGTGGCTTTGCTTCACAAAGTGGAAAAATACAGCCTGCTGTGGTCCGAATGTGGTCTGGGTCCCTAAAGCGCACACTGAAACTCAACCCCGGGGGGACACAGAGCCTGGGCCCTCATAAATGGTGTCGGTGCCTATAAAGAAGCGAAAGGCAGTGCGTTGGCCTCCCCTCGCAGGAAGACGAAGCAGACCCCCATCGGTGAGGAACGGACCCTCAGAGCCAGCACCAAATCTGCCTCGGCCTTCCCGGGCTCTAGAAGTATGAACCACACATTTTCATGGGTTGTAACTAGCCAGTCGGGCCCACCTGGACCAAGGCACAGCCTATTATAAAATATGAATAGTTATAAAATGTCATTCCCATTTTCCCCAAACTCCCTGCACACATATAACACAGCGTAGGGCCAGAGGGTTAGCTCAGTGGTTCCAGCTCCTGCCTCGCAAGCGCAAGGTCCTGAGTTCAATCCCCGGTAACCACATACAATGTTGGGTGTGGAGACTCACGCCCACCAGCAATCAATACCACATACCACAGTGCCGGGTGTGGTGGCTCACGCCTGTCATCCCAGCACTCGGGGAGGCAGAGGCAGGAGGATTGCTGAGTTCAAGGCTCGCCTGGGCTACATAGTGAGCTCAGGGCCAGGACTACAAAGCGAGACCCTGTCTCAAAAAAAAACAAAAAACACAGTGTAACGGACACAAGCTCCAGTCTTGGCTGTTTCTCGTCCGCAGCAGCCGAGGGCCACGGGAGAGCCCGTCCTGCCGACGCCTTCCTCCCAGCCTCGTCAGGCCCCGCGGGGAAGGGAGAGTCAGCTCTCCGCGGGACTCGCGCCCCACCCCTTCCCCACAGCGCTGTCCTATAACGCACACGATCCGGAGAGCTCCCGCGGGCTTCTTCGGGGTCCTCATTCTCTCAGAAGCCCCGTTAACCTTGCGGTACCTTTTCTGCCGGCTGCTGATGGTCCTCTAGAATGTTCAACTTTCCCTTCTTTGATCACAGTCATCGGCTGCTGTTCCTCCCCCTCGGCCTCCATGTCGCTGTCCAGGTAACCGATCAGCAGCTCTGTGTCCGTCTCTATATCTTCAACTGCCAAGTAGAAAATGTTTTCTCCTTCCTAAAGTAAACAAACAAAACGCTGAGCCAGTCATGTGTCTCTGGCAGTGACAAGGTGTCATTTAAGATCTGTGAACTGAGCGCCGTGTGCCTGTGAAAAGTTACTAGTGCAAATTGCTACGTCTCGGACTGATCTAGATACTGAAAATGGAAAAAGAATCTATCCAGTCATCTGGAAACAAGACACAAAGATATATAGTAGAGAAAGTGAACTTCGATATGCAAGTAAAGTGAGAAAAACTATGTAAAAGCTGTTACAGTGAATTCTGTAGTAGTAACTGGCCTTTCACAAGAAATGTCTTGAAAACCCCTATGTGCGCTTTGTGGGACAGTGTTGTCATTTACACAGCCAGAGAGACAGCTACGGACACCAGTGACTTCGTGATGACAAACATTACATGCCAGACTGAAATAGAAAAAGAAATCCCTTCAGATTCCATCACAAACCAGAGGAGCTGAAAACAAATTTTTAAAGTTTCTTTTTAACTAGTGTATGTTTGTGATCCATGTCTCTTGAATGACACTGCTCTAGAGGAACTCCCACAAATACACATCACGGCCTTATTTGTCTCCCCCAGACCCCTCTTCCCTCCTCCCTCCTGACTCGATCCCTCTCGGATCTCCACAGGACTACCTCCTTGTTCCGTACCATCTGCTTTTATCTCGCTCTTTTGTATTATTAATATTTTGGATCTCTCCGAAACAATGCAACAATGAACCTCTCAGTCTCTTATATTAGAGACCACACAGCGTATAACTTCTGAGAATGATTTATTTTACTTCAAAGGATGAAGTGTATCTGCTTTCCTACAAAGGACTCAAGTTTATGGCTCTCTGCGGCAAAGCCGTACTTTACCGCTCACACGTACTGCGTTTTCTTTTTCCATTCATCTGTTGATGGGCATACTACCCACTTGCATAATTTAGCTACTGTGGGCTGTGCTATTATAAATGTGAGTACACATGGATCACTGCACTGTGATGATTTTCACACTCTAAAGAAGATACCGAGATGTGTAACAGAGCCAAATTGAGTTTCTATTTCTACTAAATTTTTAGGAATCTCCGCAACGCTTTCTATAGAGGTTGTACTAGTTTACATTCCTACCAACAATACAGATGGTTTTCTTTTTCCTTACAACCCTGAAGCATTTGTTGCTTTTTGAGTCCTTGATGATAGCTATTCTGAATGGACTAATCAGTGCAGTTTTCACTGGTATTTAATGGCAGTGATGTTGAACTTTTTTTTTTTTTTTTGACAGGGTCTCACCTTGTAGTTCAGGCTGGCCCTGAGCTCACTATGTAGCCCAGACAAGCCTCAAACTCACAGCAATCCTCCTGCCTCAGCCTTCCAAATGCTGAAATTACATGCATAAGCCACCACGCCCAGCACTGTGGTATGTGCTACTGATTGCTTGTGGGAGTCAGTCACCACGCCCGGTACTGTTGTGTGTGGTTACCGGGGATTGAACCAGGAACTTTGCACTTGCTAGGCAAATGCTGAAACCACTAAGCTAAATCTCTGGCCCAATATTGAATATTGTTATATACTTACTGTATCACATCTTCTGAAAAGTGTATATTTTAGTTGATCTTCTTGAGGGGTGTTTCATATTGGAGAGAACCCTAATTTTTATAAGTTCTTTATATATTCTAGATATTAATCCACTGAGTAGTTACTGGCAAATTTTCTTTCATTCTATGGAATGTTCACTCTTAGTTGTTTCTTTTGCCTTGCAGAAGCTTTTAATTTAATGTAAAGCCATTTATTAATTCTTGGTGTTAGGCAAATGACTTCTTTTTGTCAAAGAATTTCAAAGAAGCTAGACCAGAGCCAGCAGAAAAATTAGACCTCCAGAAGGTGAAATTTGTCACTGGAAGCATATCATATCCACTTCATATCCTTTCTGTCCTCCCTAATCCCACTGAAATAACAGACGAATACAAGGTCCACTATCGACACCCCAGACTTCTTACAAGCTTCTAAAAGACAGAAATCAGACATGATTGAAATGATAGGAAATGACAGGAAACTCAACCAGTAACAAACACAGAAGAACGCTGCAAAAATGAAAGCCCAGAGGAACTTTATCCCTGGAATCAGCTGGTACGAAATGCCTCTCTGGGACTGGGGCCAAGTCCGTCCCCAGGGAAGCCAGAGTGAGGCTGCAGAGCCCGTGTGCCCAGGAGAAGGACCAGACTCTCTCTGACAAAGTTGGGCAACGGTCGGGGACAGTTCCTTCTTTGGCCGCTGAATATAAACAGAAGCAAAGCTCAGCGAATTTACTGAAACTTCACGGTGGGCACAGGAGAAAAGGAAAAGAAAATAAGCTGCACTCAAGTGAAAATGGTAAAACGCAGATAGCAGAACCGGTGCCTTCTTGTCTTGGGCAGTATGCTAAGCACTCACGGTACGAAGGAGAAGCACAAAAGGAAAGAGGGGGAGGAACACAAAAGGAGTGTGCAATGAATGCACAGACATGCACACGTGGATACACAAACAGAACACTATGAAAACTGGAAAGATGTGCGTCAAGCTGTTCGTATAGTCATTCCCAAGATGGGAAAAGGATATTCCACATCCAGTATTACTTTGTTTCTTATTACAAGTAGAGATTACTTTTTTGTTTTGTTTGTTTGTTTGTGTTTTGGTGCCAGGGGCTGGAACTCGGGATTCTTCCAGCCACGCGCTGGAACCACTGAGCCACCTCTCTGGCTACTTTGTAACTTCAACAACAAATATATATTAGAAAATTCCATGAAATGTGAGAAATGATTTTCATACTCAGGCAATACCATGTAAGTTCAAAGGACCATCTACTAGATATAGCTAATTGAAGGATATCCCTGCAATATTTACAATACCCTTGGAAGTTTTCAAATTTCATACCTCCAGAAATATCAAAAAAGTTATTAAAATATTAAATTAACTTCTCTACAATCATTACCACCCTGGGTGCAACAAAAATAAAAGAGAAACAATGATGCTCAGAAAAAGAAGAAGAAGGTCTGTTTAAATTAAATCCCAAGCGGTACTTCGCAGAGTTTGGAAACCACTGGCTTAGAAGGTTACTCAAAGCAACTATGCACTTACCTAAGGAAGATGTCATAGTACAACCATAAATCTTAGTGCTTATCTGATCAATAGCCAAGAAAGTTAATTAAAATTTCTTTCTAGCACATTACTCATTAATTTTCTGATGGCTTTCATAGCCTTCAGAAAAGATCATTTTAAAACATAATAACACTATATTAAACTGTAATCACATGACAGTGTATTTATGGAAGGGCTCTGTAATAAAGGAAAATTTCAGTACACCAGCTAAAACATTAATGAAAGGAATGGTAGTGTGACAGGCTGCAAGGGATCAGCTAAACTTTCTGTTTGCCAAAACTGTGATAGGAAGAGAAATATAATTATAAGCGTAATAACTTGCTTACTGAGGATGTCTTTCAACACATAGTTCCCACCACTTTCCACAGTATTTATCCTCCTTTGCACCGGCTACCACAGTAGTATCCCCTTAAATAACGTTCCTCATCCAGGAGTCTGGATCCTGAATGTCCCCCACGGCCCGGTGTTACAAGTTCAGTCCCAGCCTGCAGCTATTTGGAGGCAGGACCTTTAGGACAGAGGGCCTCGTGGAGGGCAGGTCACTGGGCAGGAGGGCGAGGCCCTGGGAGAGGACACGGGGGCCCAGCCCTCCCCGTCCTTCCCTAGGCCCCCGAGCCTCACGAGGTGAGCAGCGTCACGGTGCCACGCACGCCTCCCTGCAGGCATGGTCCGCCTCACCCCCCAGCGAAGGAATCGAGCCCAAGAGTCCCGGAAGGACACTCCTGAAACCACCTGCTAAAGCCCTTCCTCCTTAGAAATGTAAGCGGTCCCTAGTATTCGATCACTGTAACGGGAAGCTAATACACCTACACTACAGCGAATTTTAATCTGCCACAATTCCTATTAAATTCTATGTCATTCCCTTGCAAACCCCCAATTCCCAAACCTGCCACGTTCCCTGCGTGGGAAGCTGTACAGAGCTGGGAGTCACGGTCGGCCCATCCCGGGCCCGGTCCGCGGCCCTGTCACGAGGGATGTAGCGAGTCTTGATCCAGTGTTGCGGGATCCCGGAGCGGCTCCCTGTTGTTGCTGGGCTGGTCCCGCCTGGTGCTCCAGGCCTGGTGGCTGAATGTTCCGATCTAGACAGTTCTCTCCCTCGTCAGAGCCATCCTCTCTGTCCCGGGTCCACGACGACGATCCTCCCAGGGCAGCCTCACTTCTGCCCTTCAGTCTTAGTGACTCGATCCCTTCCTGGCTCTGCCTAGAGCCTAAGACCCTCCTTCCGGGTCCTGATTTTGCTACCAATGATTTTGCTGAAAATACTCAGAAGGCTGTTCGACAGCCTCCTCTGCCCACAAGTAAGTATCACCAGTTCCCGGTTTTCACAGCGCTGCAATTCGGACGTATCACAGCAGGACGGGTTTTACAGCTTACTCATCTCTTGCATTGCTGCCCGCCATCTTGAAGTTTTTGTCTTTGACAGTCTCCTTTCATTTTGATTTAATTTAAACACCATTCTTGGTAATTATTTCTACTGTAAGCAATTTTGAATATCAAAATACTGCCGCAGCCAATATGTTCAACAACATAAGTTGGGAAAAGTTAAAAATACAACAATCCGTTTTAAAAGATTTATCAGATGTCATTTTTAGAGAAATAAACATATAAGTCAATGCACTCAAGAAAGAAAAAGGCATATATATATAAACATATAGCTCGGTGTGGTGGCTCACACCTGTAACCCCAGCACTCGGGAGGCAGAGGCAGGAGGATTGCTGAGTTCCAGGCTAGCCTGGGTTACACTGTGAGCTCAGAGCCAGCCTGAACTACAAAGCAAGACCCTGTGTAAAAAAAAAAAAAAACATGTGTGTGTGTGTGTGTGTGTGTGTGTGTATATGTTTTAATAGGGCTTCTAAGAGAAGAAAATTGTGAATATTCTATAGTCTTCTTCTAGGGCATGTTGTATACTTTTTTCTAGAGTTAACTAAATAATGCATTGTTTTGTAATAAAACAATAAATGAACTGTATTCCTTGACACCAGAAAGCTGTACTTACTCTGTGGTGACTAAAAGCAGAGGCACTGGAAATGCATCAGGTACAAATCTCACTAGATTAATCAGCTGTGTGGCTCAGCAAGCAGTTTAACTCCTCCCACCACCAGTCCCCTCACATGTAAAGTGGAGAAAATAACCTAACTTGGAAGATGGTTGCAAGATTAGAGGTTATAGGGCCGGAGGGTTAGCTCAGTGGTTCCGGCACCTGCCTCGCAAGCATAAGGACCTGAGTTCGATCCCCGGTTACCACATATAATGCTGGGCGTGGTGGCTCACGTCTGTCATCCCAGCACTCGGGAGGCAGAGACAGGAGGATTGCTGAGTTCGCGGCGGCTTGCCTGGGCACCATAGTGAGCTCAGGGCCAGCCTGAACTACAAAGCAAGATCCTGTCTCCAAAAAGCAAAAAAAAAAAAAAAAAAAAGATTAGAGGTTATAATGTATAAGCAATATTTACATTTTACAAGAGGACTACAGAATATTCGAATTATCTTCACTAAAAAGAAGCCCTAGTAAATCATTTGTGTATACACCTTTTCCTGTCTTGGGTGCACTGATCTGTATATGTATTTCTCTAAAAATGACACCTGATAAATCTTTTAAAACCAATTATTATGCTCTTAACTCTTTTCAGTTTATATTGTCAAATATGTAAGATATAGCAAGGTACCAGCACTCCAGCATGTGGTTAAATCTTCACGAGTAACTGCTAATCCTATCATTATCATTATTGTTAACACCATGAAAGCCAGTGGTTAAAATATTCATTAAAAAAAAAACATTTCAACCGAACTACTAATCAGAGTTGTTTTGAACAGGCTACTTTCAACTCAATGTCATTTGGCCAAACGGCTACCATTGGGAATATAATCCGGCTTCCTTGCTCGCGGTGGTGCAAATGGTGACGGGCGCCTTGGCCGGGTGGAGAAGCCCGCAGGCCGAGCTGTGCCCGCAGGAGGCTCAGGATGCCGAGGGCACCCGGTGGGCCTGCAGGCTGGACCGAATGCGAGCAGAGGCAGGAAGAGGTGGGTCTTCGCTCGGTAACTTCCGGACGACGCTGTCGGCGGGGGTCAGACACCGCTTCCTTCGGTCGTTCCGCGCAGACTCACAGCAGCAGGGCTCCAGGGCCCTCGGCTAGCCGGTGGCTCGTCCCTATTGCTTTGTGCCTTTCAGCTGCTCGGACGGAGCAGTTACTGCTTCCTTTAGTTCTGCGATACGCAGGTGGTGACTATGAGCACCTCTACCTCCGATCTAAGCCCACCTAATAAATCACCTTGTGTAATTATATAATATTTATAGCAAAATTAGTATATTATGGTTGTGTCGATAGTAATTATATCAATATACACATCGGTATTTCTATTGATTCTGTGCCTCTAGAGAACTTGAATGATATTCCAGTCTACCGAAACTCAAAAACACCCTGCCTTGACCTCCTGTTGTCACATTCTGTTCACCCATCCATATGCTGATATCTTAGGCTGGCTTGGTCTTTTACTGTCATTTGCTGTTTGAACTTGACTAAAACTGACCAACCATCAAGTGTGCCCGTCCCTAAGCAATTTCCCAGGACGTGGAACTTTCCAGAGCCTTGGACACCACAGGGCAGCTGGCGCCTTACTACACCCCTCACTGTCTTCCGCAACAGCTGCTCACCGTAGGTTTTCCCAACACCAGGACGGACGGGGTCCATCCCTTGCCTAACTCTCCGTCTCCACCTAAGGATGCTCACCATGCAGAGCCAGCTGTAGACCCAACGTCTAAGAGTTATAAAGTAAACTCTCAGCTGAACCCAGATCTTCACGTCTTAAGCAACTACCTTTGCCATGAAACACCCTTCCGCCTTCTTCAGTGCACTGATACACATTTTCCTAGAAAATACTGAGTTTACTTCCACCTTAGGATAACTACAAAGAAGCTATCGGCCTTGCTCAACCCTTCAGCATCCTCTGAGGGGACAATTTATCTTCACCTGCATGAACCCTTGCCTAAACCACTAAATTCATGTAGGTGTCTTGGTCAGGAGCCATTCTGCGTGATGTACAGGTAAAGTATGACCAAACCCGTCTTCTCGCTTACAGGCCAGCTATGACATGAGGAAACAAACATTTTTGCCTCCGGTCACAGCTGAGACCTCAATGCTCGGTAATTCTGTGATGCTCAAGGGCAAGACTGCACCAACTGAAGACATTCTGGTTCCTTGAGAACTGAATAGAAAAGTTTCACTTGGGAAGCGACAAATTCCTTATCGGCTTATCTCATCCCACCTGCTGTTGTAAGAACACCTCGGTTCACCTTATGGTCTTAATCAACATAAGATCCTCATCTGCATTAGGGCCCCATGGTCCTAGGATTAATAGCAACCTCTGAGACAACTGATACTTCCATAATGAGGTGCTTGTCAACCTAGGGTTATCACCACCCTCTGAATCATGTTACTTCCTATGAACCCAATAAACAGTAGCAAGCTCGAGGTGCCTTCTTTTTCACCGCCCAGAAACGCATTGTTCAGACACAGAGCCCAGCTCCTTTTCTAAGTCTCGTTTCCTGTCTTAATTCTTTCATTTGCCTTGTGCCCTCACGGCTCACAGGAGACCATTACTCACTGCAGGGGTTCTGCTAATGTTCTCTTTCCCTGATCCCTACATTTATTAGTTGATACCTGCATAAAACTTTCTTCACTTCAACTGGGTATTTACTGATATTATGTTTCTGAGGTTTTTGCATTTAACTCATAATGGTCAGTGAATTTCTAAAATTGTTCTCATCTGTGCATTTTTCCTTTGAATTGATACCATCTCTATAGGTATACATATATTTTCAGGTCCCCTTTCATTCAGGTACTCAGTATATTTAACCATTTTCAAAGCTAGTTTCTAACCTTCAACAAATATCCAATTTTAGTATATGTGCTGCCGAAGCGAGCACTTCAACAAATATCCAAATGGAGTCATTTGTTATTCCAAAAAAAAAAAAAAGTTCTTGCTGGGTGTAGTGGCTCACGCCTGTAATCCCAGCACTTGGGAGGCGAGGCAGGAGGATTGCTGAGTTTGAGGCTTGCCTGGACTACATAGTAAGCTCAGAGCCAGCCTGAACTACAAAGTGAGACCCTGTCTCAAAAAGGAAAAAAAAAAAAAGTTATTTTTAGCCATAAATAACTTAAAAAGCTCTTCCACTGGACAGTAAATATGTCTTGACAAAAAAAAAAAGGCACATAAATTCTTTGAATGAAGGTGAAAAAAATAGCAATGGCTTGGACTTTATTATATTTATCATTTTGAAGCAATCAGATAACATGAAATTCAAAATTACAGGCAAATTTATAACACAAAATCCTCTCTGAATAGGCTGGTGTGTTGATGCTTTCAAATCAAATCTACCTGATAGGCAAATCCGAAAAACTAACCGCCATCTAGTGGGCTGACCCAAAGGAAAGCGGGGTGACACAAGCTGTGCGGAAACCACATGTCCCCCGAGAGGAGGCGTCACCAAAATCCTCCGGCACCAAAATGAGCATTTCTAAGTTCAGAAAGGTTAAAAGTGTACCTTCATAAGTTCAGTAGTTTTTACATAGAATCTCAAACATCAGTCTTGAACAGATTGCACTTCTGACTTTGGTTTGACCATCCTCGGGCTCTGTCCCTGTCCACAAGCCTATTATCATCTGGAACTCCCACTTCATTTACCAAATGATGATGACGAGCTTCATTAGCTCATCCTCGCCTGAGCTACATTCAGTCACAAACGCATCACAGAAATTCACCTCTACAGACTAGTTAACGAACCTAAATGGTAAAGGAGATACACAGGGTGATCCCCACAGTGCTTTCCCCCTCGCCGATGGCCTCGTATGAAATTGAGATGATATTTAAATAGAATACCAAAGAGTTGTAGGGAGGGCAGGGAAATGGGAAGAAATGAGAATTAAGTTGTGTCACGTACGGTACAAATTCTCAATGTTGAATGTGATCACAGTGTATATATAAAATGTACCAATAAAATCAATTAAAAATAAATATAAATAAAGTGCCAATGTTGAGACAGACTGCACAGACTTAAAAGGTGGAGAGTCCTCTTCTCCAAAATGACGGCAATGTAAGCCACGGTTTTGTATGATTTTTATCACAGTGGCTACTTCTGTATTCTAACAATGTTTATGACCATGAGATCCTAGTCTAATTACTTCTGGTTCTACCATTCCATTAAAACACTCACCCCTGGATAGGGAAGAAATGGATCTACTTTTGAAATTCTCTCACTCCCTTAAACATGCGATATCATTTGTAAACCTCAACGTGCTCTGACAGTTCGGCCCCCGCCCCCTCTCATGTACCACACGTCACTAGGGCTCACGAACTCACGCACTGGGGGTTCCATTCTGCTATGAACTCTATCTTATTTCTCAAGGAAATACTAATCCCCGCTGTGTGCCGATGAATATAACTAGAAGAGGCCACGGGAGATTTGGTATTTCAGTTGCATCTGTCTGTGTCTTTACTGGGTTGCTGTTGACTTGCTGGCAGCTTTCTGCCCACATGTGTGTCATGTAAGAAATAAGGACTGTAAAGGCGGCAGAGGCACAATTTAATGCACTGAAAATGCAGTAAACTGTGAAAATCCCTGCTATGGGATTTAAAAATTAACAATTTATACTAATGGAGGGCAAATTTTAGACCACTATTTAGTAGTCAATACAGAAAAAGACAGAGAAAGGTAAAGAAAAGAAAGTAGAATGAAATAGTAAAAATTTTATCTTTAATGGCCTCTCATTTCATCTTGTTTTCCGAAAATGCTGAAGGAGCCTCAAGATGCTTATCAATAGCCTTTCTGTGGAGCGCAATATAACACAGCTGACAAGCATCAAGAAAAAAGGTCATCTACACAGAAAAATTCAAAGCACATCCGCAGAAACAGATTAACAATTAAAAAAAAAAAAGATTGGCAAACCATAAGAGATCAAGCATTGTAACTTACTCACTCTTCTCCCAATAGGTAACTACGGGATTTCAAGTTGTCATAGGGCTGTCATAGCACTGATAAGGGACTCCTTATCAAATTTAAAAATTAACAGTTTATACTAATGGAGGGCAAATTTTAGACCACTATTTAGTAGTCAATTCAGAAAAAGACAGAGAAAGGTAAAGAAAAGAAAGTAGAATGAAATAGTAAATCTTTTATCTTTAATCTTTAATCTGATAAGGGACTCCTTATCAGATTAGAGCAGGTGACAAACCCTGACCCAGGATGAACAGAAACAAGGTAAACGTCCTCCGAGCAAAGGCTTTGGCCGCTGCGTTCCTCCCCCGGCCCGAAAACAGTGTCCTTTGGACACTAGGAGTATCCCGAGCCGTAGCCTCTCACAGCCCTGTCCTCACAGAGCAGGCAGCCAAGCTTCACTGTGATAAACCTGAGGTCTTCTTGCAAAGGGGACTGATACAATCACTGAAGCAACATAATACTTTTTTAAATCATCTTATTTGCAATAAGAACAACTTGAAATGAAGAAAAATAACAATATGCAGGAAAACAAGGGGTGTATTTAAAACATTGCGGTCATCAGGAGGGGGAAGACAGGTGGCAGATTTGATCTGAAGGAAGAAGAAGGGACAGGAGAAGGGAGAAGGAGTGCATTGGAGCAGCTATGAATGGCCGGCTGGTGTGACCCCCAGTACCACTTACTGGGTATTTTAAAGCACATATTCGTCCTTGCTCTCCAGTACATGAGCATCCCTTGCACCTCTACATGAGAAGTGACTACTGTCTCATCACCCCTCTCTATCAGAGACGATCCTGCAGCCTAAATCACCCGTCAGCCTGCGGAGGGTGAAAGGCTTTACTCTACCTCCTCTAGGGTCTATAAATTTGGGTTCAGTTTTTTCACCTGCAAAAATAGGAATATTACTACTACTACTTCAAGGAATCTGTTAGAATTAAACGAGACAGGGCCGGAGGGTTAGCTCAGTGGTTCCGGCGCCTGCCTCGCAAGCGTAAGGACCTGAGTTCGATCCCCGGTAACCACATAGAATGCTGGGCGTGGTGGCTCACGCCTGTCATCCTAGCACTCGGGAGGCAGAGATGGGAGGATTGCTGAGTTCGCAGCGGCTTGCCTGGGCACCATAGTGAGCTCAGGGCCAGCCTGAACTACAAAGCAAGACCCTGTCTCCAAAAAGCAAAAAAAAAA
>PVIC010019854.1:0-30046 GCA_004025085.1 Thryonomys swinderianus | reverse complement strand
TTCCTTCCTTCCTTCCTTCCTTCCTTCCTTCCTTCCACCCTTCCTAACTTCCTTTCCTTTTTTTCTGAGACAAAATCTTTCTATGCTGCCCAGGCTGGCCTGGTCTCAGTGATCACACTGAATAGTTGGGGCTACAGATGTGTGGCAATTCATGTGGCATATATATGTTTCCTGCATGATCTGCTTCTCTCTGACACCAAAAGAAGGCGATGCAGAATCTATCTTAGTCTTTAAATAGCTGTCCTGATGTTGGACACTTCATATTGAAACGAAGATACTGAATACAGTTCAGTATTTGCTGCCTTGGCCTCCTTCATTTCCTTTGGCCAAGCCATCTCATTCTATAGAAACTTTTTCTGGGAATGCTTCAGCGACATTTACACAGTCATGATGATCTCTGATTCTCTCAGGGTCCTCCTCCCATTGTGAACATAGCTTGTCAGACCAAAAGCCCATTGTTGCCACTGGTCATTTAGTTTAATGAGTTCCTACCTTTACTTGGGCCACCATGTTCTGGGCAATATTTAGCTCCAGTTCTGAGTGCCTCCTCTTCATATTCTGCAGCTGCTGATCGGCATCCTGAAGGTAAATCCATAGCTCAGCCTTCAGGTGCTTGATCTCTTCCCAGCCCTGGGTCACCATCTGTGCCTGGGCGAGCCTTTGCTCAATCTCAAAAAAACACAGTTGTGAAGTTAGCAGCCTACATAGAGGTATCTACATTCAATGAACAAGAGACTCAGTTCCTCAGCTGACCCATGTGTCCAGACACACATGCATGCATGAATCTGAAAAGCACTTCTTTGCTTTAAGAAAAGTAGATTTTCTTTTAAATTTAGAATTTAAAAAAATTTAAATGTCTAAGAGTTATTCCATAAAATTTTACTCAGTGTGATGAGGTTTCAAACAATTCTAACAATTTGTTAAATTAGATGTTATCCCGATGGTTTTGCCCACTGCATTTTTCCATAGACACATCTGTTTGATTCATGAATTTGGTTCTGAGTAGCTGGAAAAGACCTATATTCTTAGCTGTTGCACATTTATTTTCCCATCTTTTGAAACTCAAAGTTATTAATATTTCAGATACATATTTAGATCTGCTTTGAAACTGTGTATGTGTTTCACAGAATCATTTCCGTAAATCAGCCTATTATATAATCTTTTATAAGGGCTTAACGGTAGGTTAATTTGAATCATATGAAAGAGGAAAACCTTATCATTTTTTTTCTTTTGGATCATTTTACTATTTTGTAAATATTTAATTACTTAAATACAAAACTTCTTTTTCTTTTAAGCCTGAATGTGTTGCATGAAAATGCTGAAGGCTAGAGCAGCACTAGTGTGAGCACATAGGGTTTCCGGGACACCCCTGTCCCATGTACTCAGGTACCCAACATTCAACCTAATGCTTCCCGCGGAGGCCAGATTCAGCTTCAGAACCCTTCTCAATAGCGCATTTGACAGCCATTGCCAGTAAATTGGAAGTGTCCTGACAAGTGGCATGCTACTCAGCATCCCTAATTTAAAAAAAAAAAAAACAAGAGTCAAGAGATCCTTTATGTAACTATTATATGAAGAGAAAAGTTGAAAAGAAGAAAAGAACAAAAAGTGTGGAAAAATAAGAAGAGACAGAAAGCAGGACTTGAGGAAAGAGAAGAAAGGTGCTAATGAGTAGCATTTGAATGTTACTAAATGATCCAGCTATAATTCAGAGTGGTTAATATCAGCATGGTTACATTTCTTTGACTTGTCTGAAATTCAAATATTGACTTATTATAATGATCATAAAAGTATTATGACAATAATATCCTAAGAAGTGTTTTCTTTAAACACCACTTATAATGTACTAGCAAGAGAACATAATGAAATTAACAAATATATTTTGTACTATTTTTACCATTTGCTCTGTTTGTTGAATGTCTTTTGCTGTGGTTTTTACTGAAGAGTTGGACAAGTCACACAGGGAACAAAGGAGATCCAAGTAAGTCCTTGCTTGTTCCTGCAAAGCTCTGAAATGTTTGACCTGGAAAAAAGCCAATTGTTAGAGTGAGATAGACGAGTGTAACATTAGGTAGCAAATATTTGTGCCATTGGTAGGTTTTTGTTGGCATTTCAGAAATAATCTCTGTACTATCACTATTTCTCTGACCCGTGTCAGCGACTTATAGGAGAGAATTCAGAGCACACTGCCAGGGGCTACAATTCGCTTATTTTAACAAAGGCTGTCTGCAGGGTTTGCGTATAAGGAAAATCCAAGACACTTCTGCATTCTTCACAGATTCTCTGCCACATTGTCATTTTTCATTTTAGAGCAAGAACCCATAGTCGACTGGTTTTCACATATTTGGGAGACAAGGCCATGGTCAGAGTGAGTTTGGAAGTTCCCTGGCATAAGCCAAAAACAGATTACTGGGCTCATTTTCTCTGCCAGAAGTTCACTGCCTGCTCTTCCCTTGTAGGAACTCGTAGAAAAGCTTCTATGGGTGAATCTCTCTCCACTCACAGAAACTTAGGAATGTGTTTCTCTGCAGTGCCCCCTGGCTCCTGGGTGAAACTTATTCTGGACAGTTTAGTAAACCTTGTCTTGCTACTGTCTTAATACTGTTTTCTCCCTCTTTTCTTTGTTTTCTTGGTAACAAAGGAAAAAGATGAAATGTGTCCTCAAATGTCCTGAGTAAAATAATTGCTAACAGAGTCACAAGAAAAATAATGACTAAAGAAAGGTCAGTCTAATGAAGAAGCAGAGTGTAGATAGTCTTCAATTCCTTTTTATACACTCAAACACAGCTACATTTCACTTGTCCTGATGCTCTTCTTTATAGAGTATAATATAGTTATTATAAGAACTATTTCATTGTATACATAATGTAAATCATTTAAGTCAGAGAGTAAATTTGGGAATGAATTAAGTAAACACATTGTGTACAGGGATCAAATGCACATGAATACTACATTAATCTTTGTTACTGGTAATAAAATGGAATAATTTATTTAATACCATTTATTCATATCTGGCACCAGTAACTTTTGTAACTGTACTCCTAAAATATTTTTCTGCAATATTGGCACTGCATATAAATGTTTCCTAGTATAAAATTTAGAAAAACATTTCTCCTATATTCTCATGAAGTCTCAGTGCAAAATTTAAAGCTTGTGGCTATCAACTAACATGCAATAAATTTCCTCTTCTTGATAACAATTAACATTCCATCATTCATTCATTCAATAATCATTTATTAAGCACCTTGTACAAAAAACATAGAAGAAGATGGTATTGCTTTTTCCATTATAAATCATGTTCATTTGTGGTCTGACACTGGAACTTCATCATAATTTTCAAAAATATGCACAGATTTGCCCCTTTGTATCTGTGGATTTTACATGTACAGATTCAACCAGTTGCAAATCAAAAATATCAGAAAAAATCCAAATCTTGTTTGTACTGAAAAAGTACAGCCTTTCCCCTTGGTATTCTCTAAACACACACACACAACAATTCTTTATGGTGCATTGAGTAATGTAAGTAGTCTAGAGACAACATGAAGTCTATTTTTCATACCAAGGGCCTGAGCATCTGCAGATTTGGGTATCCACAAGGACCCTAGAACCAGCTCCCCAGACACATAGAAGAACTACTATCTTTATCCTTGCTGCTTTATATAGTAGGAAACGGATTCAGAAAAATGAAGTGATTTAACTTTCAGAATTTAGAGCTCACATTCTTTCTATCCTAACCAGAGCAACATGTCATCCTGCCCAGAACTGGAAGAGGATGAGGGCCAAGCTCTGATCTTACTTCTACTTTCATGTTCCCAGGAGCCAGATACTTTGGCACATCAAAAATACTTAGTATGTTTTGACTTAGTATGTTTTGACCAAACATTTTTACTGAATGACTCATTGGAATAATAAACTTTCAGGAATCTACTACCTGCTTAACAGCTTCCGCCCGGCTAAGAGGTGGCTGTGGACTTGGCTGTAAGTCTGGCTGGACTGCAGAAAGCCAGGCCTGGCACTGCTGTAGCGTGTCCTGCCGGCTGACGTGCTTCTGAAGTTCATGCTCCAAACTCTGGTACACCTGAGGCAGAAGAGTTATGCTGAGGTTGAGAGAGCTGCCTTCTCTCTCTGTAACACTGTAGATGAAGTACATTGACCCACCCACTTCAACGGATGCTCTCCTGGATTCTCCAAGACCACATACATATCTAAGGCGGTTCTACATGTTTAGTTTAAAAGAGTTGCAAGATATAGTGGCCATTCCTTGCTTTCTAATTTCTCAAACCATCTACCACAATGTAAGATATTAACTAGAGGAAGAGAAAATAAGCAGAATTCATGTAAGTATGAAAATATGTTAGATAGAATGCATGAAAATCATTACAAAATTCTGTGATCTTAGATATTGACTGGCTTTTTAACTTTTTTTTTCCAACATTCACTCAAGCATTTTTTCAGAAAATTCTAGTTGAATCCCTAATGCAAAGACAATTCTTGCTATAAAGGAAGTCAGGGACCAATAAATCTCTTTGGAATGAGTGAAGGAAAGAGCTTGCCAGAAAGCTCCATGTCTAAGCCAAGCCAGTTTCCTCTTCTTTCTCTGTTTTTTTGTTATTCTCACTTACTCTCTTTTATAAACTTTTGAAGGTAAAATTTTCAAAGCTAGAGTGTCAACTAATGTAACCTAGAATTTTTTTTTAAGTCACTCTCTCCAGGTTACTGTGTCTTATTGGTTCTTACTGACCAGCCCAGAAACAAAGTTATACAGAAGATCTATCAAAACCTACAACAGGGATGGTGAACTTTTTAGAGAATACGTGCCCAACTGCAACCTAAAACCCACTTATCATTGCAAAGGACCAACACTCCAATTCAACCTGAATATCCGATGCACGGCTGCTGCGGTGGTGTAGGGCCCCGGTCTTGCTGCCACACACATGCCGTAGGTTCACTACCGGCTTATAAGAATCATTTGCAGCATGATTTAAGAATCTTAATGAAAGGGTCAGAGATTTAGCTCAGTGGTTCTGGTGTCTGCCTCACAAGCAGAAGGTCCTGAGTTTGATCCCGGTACATACAATGCTGGATGTGGTAATCATGGCCACTAGCAATCAATACCACATACCACAGTGCTGGGCATGGTGGCTCACACCTGTAATCCCAGCACTTGGGAGGCAGAGGCAGGAGGATGGCTGAGTTCGAGGATTGCCTGGGCTACATAGTGAGCTCAGGGCCAGCCTGAACTACAAAGCGAGACCCTGTCTCAAAAAATAAAATAAAATAAAATAAAATAAAAGAATTTCAATGAAAGCAATTCAGTTATTATACCTTGGACTTATTTCTATAAGACTGAAGAGTTTATTTAGAATATATACTCTTATAAAACTGAGAGCACAATGTTAACTGGAATAAATCAAACACAGAAGCTTAAAATGTTGCATTGCTTCTCTTAGATGAGAAAGTCAAAATATAAACAGAAATAAAAAGCACATAATAGCACGCAGGGAGATAGATTTTTCTCAAATGGAAAGGGATCAAGAGATGGAGGGAGGAGAAATGAAGGAGTTGAATACAAATAATTACAATGTGTTATATACTTTACTTGTTCCAGCTCCTCATAAGGAGTATAAATATTAGGTACCAAAACATGTGCTAATAAAAAGTGATGAAAAGAAAAAAGTATAATTCAACCAGCACTCATTCCTTTTCTCAATTTCTATATAAATGCATAAAACATTGAATTAAAATAGACCTAGTCTACAAAGAATTTTTAAAAAATGATTATAAAAACAATATACACTTTAGTATGATAGACTAAATGGAAAATTATAAAGAAGCTGTAATGTACAAATTAAAACAAACCAAAAAAATCTCTAACATCTTTAATAATTAATTCTTGAGATAAAAGTTTAGAGAGGACTGAGTAAAATTCATCATTTACTCCCATCAGTCAGCCATGGGTTATGTTAGCTGTGCTCACACACAGACTGGAAATCTGTCTTCTCCCTTGTGGTCTGTCAGCGCAGTGAGACCACCCTAGAGACTCAGGCACCGACCCCATGTGTCGCACCTGCCCAGCCTTCTGCAGTCCCTCTCCACTGTCCCCGCATGAGCTGGTACTCACACGTTGGGCTGTACTGCAGATTGCGGAGTAGCTGTCCCTCGTGCCCTGCAGATGGCCACGCACGTTCTGTTTCAGCTTCTCCTGCAGGTGGTCAGCACACTGGCCAACCAAAGTATCACCTTTAACTCTCAGGTCATTCAAACGGTCTTCAAAACCAGCTATTTCTTCCATTAGGGCCTACAAAATGCATCAAATAAACAAACCTCATAATTCTCCTTTTCACTGGAAACAAGCAATTCATAAATAGAAAATTTAAGGTCAATAATTTCATTGTCTAGTAAAGTTGATAATGGAATGTTGCAGTTTATCACCTTAATTGATTAACGCGTTTTAAAATAGCATATGTATGTTTTGAGGGATAGCCCGATGGGCAGTGTTTACAAGCTTAAGAGGTTATGTACATAGAGAACAATGAAATAACTTTCAGAGAGAGTGCACTAGAGATAACTGTCCATGATAGCTACCAGATTAAAGGACAACTATGTATTTATCAGTTATAGAATATAATTCTGGTATAATTTTTATCTAAAACAATATAATTACAACTTAATTTAATTTTAACAATATCTAATTTATTTAATAATTAATATCAAATTTCTGCAATAACCTGATATCTAATATCAATTTACATAATATGCAGTTTACATGTATTAATATTTATATCAATAAAAATAACATTCACATACCATTTATTTAGCATCTGCTTTCAACCAAGAATTACATATAAGCTCAATGAAATGTGTTATCACTTTTATACAAATGATAAGACAGAAGCTCAGAGAGGCCACACAACATACTGCCAGTAACATGGTAATAAATAGCAAAGCCTTTAGCTTTGGACACAGCTCTGTGGGGTCCAGTTCTGTCCATTTCCCAGACCTGCATCCTCCAAGGAGAATTCACATAGATCACTCAGGGAGGAGGGGCCAATTTTTCCATATCAAGTTTTAATGACCTTACTGTGACTAATGCTAATGACAAGTGGCACATTTGCATCTAGGCCAGCTGGGCTGACACAGCTGTATATCCAATAACCTAATCAGTGGTACTGCAGCAGTTCTGACTCATGACTTTCTTCAGAGGTGTTAGGTCAGTGGATACTCTATGTCCCACTTGAGAAAACCATTTTATCTTCAAGGCCAAAGAGAATCACCATACCATGAGGTGGATGAGGGGCCTGTCTCTTGCACTGGCATCTTTCCGATGCTTAGTGGAAGGCACAATGGTTGCTTCTCTATCCATATTGGTTAGATAAATATTTTCCTCTGACAGGGACACATATGCCTAAGGCGTATTACAGATATCAACTGCATCCATATTAAAATTACTGTTATCTGCCTAAGCCCACCAATAAGTGGTTCCATAAGACTGTGACCATCTGTCATCTGATACATGTCACTACTGACAATACATATTAGCAAAGACAAGAACACCTCAGTTCCATGTTGAACTTTATAGTTTGCACAGTGCTTTCATGCACATTGTCTTATGTGATTATTACAGCAGTTATGACATGAGCCAGTATTGTTTCTGCCTTTACTAAGGTGAAAAAGGAGGCTGGGAGTGGGTAAGTGCCCTCTGCTAGCCTGATTACCAGTCTTGCATTCTGTGTTTGCATTTTTTCTTTTTCCTTTTTTTTTGGGGGGGGGGGGAGACAGAGTTTCGCTTTGTTGTTCAGGCTGGCCCTGAGCTCACTATGTAGCCCAGGCAAGCCTTAAACTCAGCAGTCCTCCTGCCTCTGCTTCCCAAGTGCTGGGATTACAGGCTTGAGCCACCAAGCCTGGCTGTCTGCATTTTTCTAACGAGTGACTTCATGAAGACCAAGTCCTGAGATTAAAAACTACTAGTTCAGAAAAGTTCAAACCAGAAAAGTTGAATGCCAGAATTCAACTATTCCTGATTTACTTGAGCATCAAGTTCAATTGTGCTCAGTTGTCATTGTGCTTGAATCTCAGACCTGACTTCTTAGGAGTTGTCATTAGAATACTGACCTGTCCCCTTATGTGCATATGTGTACACATGCACATTCAAACACACACACACACACACACACACACACACACAGGCGCGCACACACACAGAAGCAAGACAATCAGCCATCCTGAGGTTTGCTCTTCAGGGACCGCATATACCTTGTGGTGGGCCAGCTGCTGGGTAATTGTCTCCAGGCTGCCTGTCTCCAGAAGGTCAGGTGCCACCAGCCTGCCGGACATCTGCAAGAGCCATTTTTCCACCTCTTGTAGTTCACTGTTATAGTCTTCATGGTCTTTGACTTTTGCTTCCAGGTGGAGGACATGTTCCTGGAAAATAAGGTTCCTATTAGAGGTACCTTTTAAGCACAGAAACTAACTCAAAACTGAGTCTGTATTTCCAAAATTCAGGGCAACTCATAGGGTAGGAAGTGTTATTTAGCAGGAGCAAAGTATTAGGAATGAGATGGGAAGGGTGCAGAGCATATGCTCAGCATGCACAAGGTTCTAGGTTCAATTCCCAGTAGTCGATCAATCAATCAAAAAGAAAAGTAATTAAGAATGAGGAAAAATCAGTCTGTGGGCCATTTATCTGTCTTCTGATAGGAGCCAAACCACTGAGCAGTGGCAAATCTTAAAAGTGACAGTCAAGGGAGCCAAGCTACACATTTTTTTTTTTGAGACAGGGTCTCACTTTGTAGTTCAGGCTGGCTCTGAGCTCACTATGTAGCCTAGGCAAGCTTCGAACTAAGCAATCCTCCTGTCTCTGCCTCCCGAGTGCTGGGATTACAGGCGTGAGCCACCATGCCTGGCTAAGCTACACATTTTTGGGCAAACAATTGGATTGGATCTCTGGTCTCTCTTACCTTTCCCATTCTGCAGAGGTCCTGGTACTCTTTTTGAAGTTTGTCTATTTTGTCCTTTAAAGTAACATCTTGTACCAGATCCAAAAGAGCTTCCCCTTTGTCTCTCACTGAACTGACTGATGGTTCATGGGACAGCACAGTTTGTTGCAATGACTTGAATTAGAAAGAAAAAAGTAATCAAAGGCAGCTCATTCATGTGAATAAGATGAATATACACATATGTCAGCATCATGCAATGCATAACCTGCATCAGAGAAAGCTCCAGTCTGCTGTTTATGAGTCAACAAATGTGAAACATTAAAAAGAGATGACTCACTGTAGATCATATAATTTTAAATATGGCATTGAAAGATTGTAGTTCATTGAACAGCTTTTCATATGCAGAGATGAAAGCGGGGAAAGAATTACATTTGACTAAATTTAACACAGCTCATATTTCTGGCTCATACTTCATTCTTTTCAACAAATGAGAAAGGAATCTCAACAGAAAACAGAGTGGGGCCACCATCATGAGTGCATGAAGTTAGTTCTAGCTTGAATTAGATGCGGAGTGAGGGAGGCAAATTCTAGCTGCAACCTTGCTGAGTTTGGCTAAAAGTACTATTTAAATATACCAGGACTCTGGTGCAGGGGTGGGAGAAAGGTTGTGATTCTTACGTGATAACTTCAAAGAACAAGCTGCCTACTTTGGTACAGAGGCCGAGTACAGAAATAGGAATAGAAAAGAAAGAAAGGAAAAGTTTTGGGATAAGCTAGAACTATGTAACTCCTGAAGACTCACTAAATCATTCTGTTCCTTTTATCTGCATACAAATTATCTGCATACAAATGTGAATAACTGCTTCCAAATTATGAGCAGGTGAAATCTCCACACTGTATTATGTATATTATGTCTTCATTGCTTTTATTCTTTCAAGAAGTAATTTCTAAATTGTTTAGCTAGGGTTAATGAATTAGAACTTTCTGTCAAATGAAGTGTCTTATTTTCAGTTGACCAGAGATGAGCTCAGATAAAAGTCTACAGTTACGGGATCCAGATGCCAGCAGGATTTATCTGGAGGGTTATAAACCTGGATCACAGTCAGAAAAGGTCTCCACTTTTTTTTTTTTCCTTGAGGTACTGGAGTTCATATTCAGGATCTTGGGCTTGTGGGTCAGTGTGGCGCCACAGAGCTACATCTCTGGCCCTGTCTCCACTTACTGATTGCTGTCATCTATGAATTTGTCAATATAACTTTTGGCTATCAAGTCTTTGAATGGGCAAGCAACTCTAAGGAGCTGTCTACATAGACATGTGTTACTCGCCATCAGGAGAACAGACTTGTTAGCGTTGTTTTTCAGCATCCCCGTGGGTGACACACAACAAGAATCATCCTCTTCCTGTGCTGTCCCTGGTCCTCCACACACATCTATTAACAGATACCAGGCATTACCTTGTACTTAGATAGCTGAGCTTTTTTCTCATATAATTCCATTTTGGGTTCTTCGGGAATGCGCAGGGTCTCTTGGTACTCTGCTAACCAATGAGTTAGCGCTTTACATTTATCTGAGAATTCCTTTGCCAAATGAAGACCTCTCTCCAAGGTCACATGCTCCCTTCGCATGGTGCTGGTCAGTTCCTCCAGCTGCTCCACACAATCATGGATGTCTTTTCTAAACATCTCTGCCTCATCTTCCTCCAAGAATTTAGCAGCCCTCTCTCCTTTCTCCCGGGCTGACTTCAGCAAACTGTGACCTTTCTCCATGTCTTTTAACAAAACCTGACAAGGACAGTGAAGAGGAAACAAAGAGCAAATATTTCTTTCTTAAAGGAAAGACCTTTCAGTTCCACCTATATTCCACTGATACGTATTTCCAAAATACACGTCTAGATCTAAACTTCCAAGAATCATAAACTCTCTCTCATTTCAATAGATGTTTTAAAAATATTGGCCAAGATACCATTTCCAAATCAAAAACTTAAAAAAGGCATTGGGGTATCATTTTCTCCCCTCTGTCTGTCTGTCTGTCCTTATTTCTTTTTTTCTTTTCTTTTTTCCTTTTTGAGACAGGGTCTCACTTTGTAGTTCAGGCTGGCTCTGAGCTCACTATGTAGCTGGACGTGCCTGGGCAAGCCTCAAACTCAGCAATCCTCCTGCCTCTGCCTCCTGAGTGCTAGGATTACAGGTGTGAGCCACCACACTCAGCATTGTGGTATGCGGTATTGATTGTTGGTGGGCATGAGTCTCCACGCCCAGCATTGTATGTGGTTACCAGGGATCGAACTCAGGACCTTGTGCTTGCAAGGCAGGCACCGGAACCACTGAGCTAACCCTCCGGCCCTCTCTGTCCCTATTTCTCTGTCTGTTTCTTTGTCTCTGTTTCTCTCCCTCTCTGTTTCTCTCTCTCTCTCTCTCTCTCTCTCTCTCTCTGCATATTTAAGTCTCAAACTAGAGTTTTGTTAACACTTCCTGGGCATTCAGATGATGTCACATCACACAGAGTTGAAAGGTAGGTTTTGACCTTAAAAGATCTTGTGCTTTAGTATTTGGAGGGAAACACTGAGCCAACGATCCCTAATCACAAGGGATCAGGATGAACACACATGATTCCAAAAAGGCAGCTGGTGAAAGAGCAAAGACAAGCCTGAAGAATGCATGCCTACCTCCAGTGTCTTCAATTTTTTTTCCATCACTGCTTTATCTACTGTATCAATTTTGGTAGCTACATTCTTGAAATTTTTATGAGTAGAGCTATACCAATCAGAATAGGAACTGAGAGACAATTCTGATTCCTCCAAACTCTGGATCTCTTCCTCCACAAATTTTATTTGTTCCTACAAAAGCAAAGAAGAAATGGAGCACTGAATGACAGGACAGCGCCTGGTGTGTTGACACCATGCCTCTCCACTGGAAGCTAATGGTAAGAAGACTGTTTGGGTATACGATGTTGGCAGCCCACTCTCAGAGGGCAGCTGCTCACCAGCAGTTGGAGGAGCAGGGCCTGGTATCGGGAGGTCAGCTGAGTGGCCTGGCAGCCCATCCTGCTGTTTACATGGCTCTCATCCAGTATCTCCTGTGCTTTAGCTCCTACCTCCTCCACTTCATCTTTATGTGCAGTCACTTCTTCATGCCATTTCTGAAATAATGTAAGAATCTGAGGTAGACTCAGCCCTAGCCATTCGTGACTAAGACAGATACTGTATGCTTTCTTCCTAAGGGGACTTAAGTTCAGCATGCATGAGAATACATTTGAGATATAATTTTGAAAGTATGTCATATATAAGTCTAACAAACAGAGATCTTACAACAGTATGGTAAAAATTGTGTGCTTATAAATTTGGATGTTTTTGAATATATATTACTCTTCAATGAAAAGTTTTTTACAGAGCAAAAATAGCATATATTTTACATCTTGTTTTGCACTTAGATCAACTTTAACATAGGCAGGTAATGGAAAAAATTCTCAAGGCATATGCATGAGTTTGGATGTACACATGGAAATTACACAATAATTAGAATAAAAGTAATTATCAAATATAATTTAAATGTAGCACATAGAGGATTTTCATATTAGGAGCAGAAACTTAAACGGCTGTAATAGTACTATTTATAGATATAAAGTAAGGCAATGAGAGAATAAGAGAGGATAGAACATTTCCATTAAAATACATTTTATCCAAGGTTGAAGTACAAAATAAATGTAAGAAAAATGCTCCATTTAATTATTTCAATTTTCTAGTTGAGCAGAAGAGACTTTGCAAAATCTAAGCCTTAGATAATTATGAAATATTAATGAAACAAACTATGCGAGATAACTGCTGTTTTGACAAATGTCAGGCATTTCTAGGGATCTGTGGTACCTTCATCTGATGTAACTGTATCTCCTTGGTTGCCCGGTTGGACTGGCGTCCTGTCCTGAGACTGACCTTCTCCTCCATTGTTTTTAGCCATTCATCTACTTCCTGGAACTTCTGTTCCATCAGCCTCAGCTTGTTCACTATGCCGTTGAACTGTGTCCGAGTCTCAGACAGTCTGTGCTGGTAAGCCTGCCAGTCCTGCCGGAGCGACTCCAGGGCCCGGTCCTCTGCCTGGGGGAGGCCCGATACGATCACGTCCTCTCGGGCGTGCAGCACTGAATTCAGCAGGGCCTGTCCCTCTGCACAGCGCACTTGCAGCTCCTGCAGGGATGGAGGTGCAGCTGTCACGTGTCACTCGGACTTCACGCTTCCCCCAGGTCAGCACGTCTCACAAAACCAATGGGTCAAGCTTGCACTGCCCGACAGGAAAAACTGATTTTATCCTGTCTAATACCAGAAAGAAAAACAAAACCAACCAACCAACCAAACAAACAAAAACCAACTTGAACCTAACATTAAATATAATTTCGTTAAATTTTGAGAAAGATACGGAAAAAGTTTCAGTGAACGTGGTCAACAACACACAGTTCTTTTCTCTCTGTCAAATTGTTGTCAGCATCTTCTGCAACTTGATATTCAGCTGAGAAGCAAAACTATTCATGCCTAAAGTGCTGTTTACTTAAAGGAATAATCTAGGTGGATTACAGCTGGCAACCTGCTTAAAGCAGCTGAGGCATCTTGCTTTGACATTGAATGGCTCAGTGCTACACTTGGGGCCGGGAAAGGAACAATAGATCTTCGTGCTAAGAAGGGAAACTTTGCCAGGGCTGCACTCTAGGCAATGTTGTGACCAAAATGTTGGCCCTGGTGCAGGGCACACAGACCCGGGAGGGCAGATCATCACACCCACCTAACAGGTGCTCCCAGGTACGGGTCCATTTCCTTCACTGTGGTACGAGCTGTGAGGATTTACCCTACAAAACTTAGTATGAACTGAGTCTTATGTAGCATAGCCTTTTTTGTAAAAAAAAAAAAAAATTATATTCTATGAGATGTTGGCAAAACAATATTATATACTATTACTTATATACTACTATTATTTCTAATCATTAAAAAGTCTGTTCATATCAACTTGATGCCATCATCTAAGTAAAAGAAACCAAGACACAATTCTCACCAGGAATGTTAATGGTACCCATATATTTAATTAAAATACAGTATTAAGAAAAAAGTCCTTACTATTAGACAAAACTATTTGAGATTGCTGACTATCATATCTTTATTTTATTTTTTTTTTTTGAGATAGGGTCTCACTTTATGGTTCAGGCTGGCCCTGAGCTCATTATGTAGCCCAGGCAAGCCTCAAACTCAGCAATCCTCCTGCTTCTGCCTCCTGAGTGCTGGGATTACAGGTGTGAGCCACCACGCCTGGCTCAATTGCTATCATCTTTTAACATAAAAGCATAGTAATCTTTCATTGTACAAACTAGTAGAATATTTTCCCTCCAGTATAAAGTTATTTGCAGGATGCTGTAATGGGAATGGGTGTGTGTGGGGAAGCAGAAGGGCAGTACACGTGGCAAAACTGTCATCAAAATGGCCACAAACACAGAACCTTTATCCAGTATTTTTAAGATTTCTTTCTCAAGTTAATTTTGTACATTTTCCCTCTAATTCAAGATCAGCAAACATTATTTTTTTTGTGAAGGGCTTGATAGCAAATATTTTAGGTTTTGTGGGTCTTTTTATTTCTTGCTACAACTACTCTATTCTGCCAGCACAGGGTGGACACAGCCACACAGAGGAAACAACTGAGTAACAGTTGGTGGTGGGTGGTAAATCTTTATTTAAAATGCAGACATTGTGGTCACAGACTAATCCCTCCCTTAGCGTATTAATCTTCTCAAATTATCACCTTTTCCATATTTTCTGTAAAAGTTTTATGTACTATACATATTCAGATATAACCATTTTATTAGTTAAATTTTTATATACATCATATTTTAAGTCTTTATGCTAAAAGGAAACTGCCCTTTACTACTTAAATGTACCTACATTTAGCTGGGTGTGGTGGCTCACAGCTGTAATCACAGCACTATGGAGGCAGAGGCAGGAGGATTGCTGTGAGTTCAAGGCTTGCCTGGGCTACGTAGTGAGCTCAGGGCCAGCCTGAACTACAAAAAAACAAGAGCCTGTCTCAAAAAATAATGTGCCTACATTTAAGTTATTATTATTATTTTTAGTTTTTGAGATAGGATCTCACTTTGTTGTTCAGGCTGACCCTGAACTCACTATATAGCCCAGGCAAACTCCAAACTCACAGAAATCCTCCTGCTTCTGCCTTCTAAGTGCTGGAATTACAGGTGTGAGCCATCATACCTGGCTATTTAAAGTATTTAAATTATGCCTTCAGTTTATACAAAATCACCTGTGACTAAGGTCCCTAGTGCTGGCACCTGGTCTCCGCACCACTAGGCAAGGGAGAGAGAACACCAAGGTGCTAAAGGGCTCTGTGGTGGATGCGGGAAGTTGCAATTCTCCACTGCTATTCCTGCCACTGGCATCTTCCTGTCTTATTAACAAGTGGGGACTCTAAGAAGACAATTGAAGAATTAATCCTGGGGAATCCAGGGGCTAGAGTTAGGTTTGGGCCATGTTTATCAGATTTCAGAGAAATATTTCCTTCCAATGAGAAGTGAGAGAAACATCTGGTGAGCAGCCTGTTGGCTGAGTTCCCACACAGAAGTCCAGAGCCCTGCAGGGCTGGCCAGGGGGAGAGAAGTGCTGAGAAGGGTAATTTGGACAAGAGGAAACCAACTGTCCTCAAATAAATTACAATATCTACACCTGGCAGATAGGACACCTTACCTTTGAAGGGAGAATGAACAAAATGCTTCAGTAAACTAATGAAATCGTGATGCTTGTAACTTCTACCACTTACTTGTCTTGTGAATAGGCCAGATATTTATTCAGATAAGATTTTCTTCCTTCTCATTTAAATTCTCATAACTCTTCAGGGGAAAGTGCATCAGAGTTCTCTTTTGCCTGAAGTTGCCCAAGTGGTGTCTGATCCCAGGAGGATTAGAGTCTGAACTCCCTGACCTCAACTTTTCCTCTTGTCCTTGGCCCATATTCCACAAAACCCAGCAGAAATAGTCAAGAATTGCACATGGCAGTTACAGTCTCTATTTTTTCCACTTTGTCTAAGCTGTACCAACACTCTGCCACTCTTAACCAGTTGTGCTCATGTCAGGGCACACCTAACAAAGTTCCCACCCATTGTTGGTGAGGCATGGAGTATGTACCTGGCTTTTCTCTAATTCGCCACAATGTATCTTGCAGATGTTTCTTGGGGAGCCTCAGAGCCTCCTACCTGTCTCAAGGCAATATTAAGGCCATTATTTTGAGGGTACCATAGTCACATGAGTCTATTAGTGGACTTATTGTATTACTGCTTATAACAATCCATCTACAGTTTTGTGTCCCTCATCAGACTGCAAGCTCCTTAGGGGTCAAATGGAACGCTATCCTTTCACATGCAGTAACCCCTAAGGCACAAGCATGGTGTCAGGGTCTCAGTTAATGCTGAATGAGTGAAGAAGCAAACAGGTCATGACTGCTCTCCTGAATCTGATGGTTCACCCTCAACTGCAGCCTTCTGGCCTGAGTACCAATACTTCTGGCTCCTCTAATGCCTCCTTCTAGCACTCTGACCCTGGACCTGGGTCCTTAGCGGTATGGGAGGTTCTCGTTGGAACTAGGTGGCCCACAATACTGCCATTGGTCTGATATAAAGTGATGTCTCTTCCATTGACTTTGGCTGTTTCGTCACATTCCCAAATCTATCATTTAGGGGCGGACAGAGGTGCACTGATGGATACATAAATTAAACAGCAGCCATCCTGGTGAGGCCCCTCCAGGACTCTGAGCTCCCCAGTAGCCAGTCCTGTGGTTTAAAATGCCTCATAAACAATATCAATATGCACATATCACTGAGGTCTCAATGCTCTGGGTCAAGTCTTACTAGAATTACACTTAATATGCATCCACTTTCTAGCTGGGTGTGGTGGCACTGGCCTGTAATGCCAATATTCTGGGAAGGTGAGGCAGGAAGACTGGAATCCAAGCCCAGCTGGGCAATTTAACAACTTATCCATATGCTATTTCCAACTAAAAACAGAGCTAGAACATAGCTCGGTGCATAGGCCCTGAGTTCAAATCCCAGCACATGCGCGCGCATGCATGCGCGCACATACACACACACACACACACACACACACACACACAATATCATCTTTCTATAGGATTCAAGGTCACATTAACTTCTGATTGCTTAAAATGATAAATACATATTCAGAAGGAAGAATGCTTTGTTTGGGGCAAAGTAGACTTTACCTGAAGGTCCTGTAATGTTGTCTCATGAGTATGGGTATCACCTTCAAGAACTGAATATCGCTCAAGCTTGTCTTGTTCTTGTCCCAGCCAAACTTCAAAGGCTTTTAGGTCTCTCTGGTACTCTTGGTGCAGACGAACAAGTTTTTCAGATTTGGTTACTGCTTCCTGTAATTAGTATTTAAAATGATTAAGATTGGAACACAGTATATGCAGTATCAATGTACACTGTTAATTTATTTTTAGAATTTTAGAAAAGCATATTTATTAAATAAGTGGATATGAATGAGTTCCTAGAAGAATTAACCTTACAATGTATGCATAAAATATGGTATCTTAAGATTAAAAGAATTTTAAAGATCACATTCTTGAGTTAAAATGTATCATGGATGTAACAAAAACAAACTAGCTTTATTTTCAAAATAAAATTCACTGTTGCTAACAATAGAAGTTGAAATTCTTACATTGTGTCTTACAGGAGAAATGAGACTCACTGTACAATTTTCTGAACTTTGTCTAAACTTTCTAACCTGGATGTCTTCTTAAACAGGGTTTTATTTTCTTTGTAAGACTTTGATGAAGAATGACAAATTACTACCATGATTACTTCCTCCTTTGCAAAACCCTTATCACCAGACATGATATAATACTTCAGAGTTTTCCTTACGAAGCTGGCCAATATTTTTCTGATATTGGTACAAATTTGGAGACTCTTAGTTGAAAATTATTTTACTAATTTTAATATACTACCAATATCTTCTTTATCCACTCTCCAGTTGATGGACATTTGGGTTGTTTCCAAGATTGAGCTATCACGAACTGAGCTGCTATGAACAAGGGTGTACATCTGTCTTTCCAATGTGAGTTTTTAAGTTCATATACTAACAATAATTGAAAGGTTTTGTTTTTCCAGTTGTACTTTAAAAATATTATAATTCGCTTAGCTTATTTTGTTTTCACAAAGCTGACATTAAAGTCAATCAGTCTTAAAGGAGCCTCGCCCCCCTTACTCCCAAGTGGGAGCATCTACAGGTCTCTTGCAGCCCTACCTTGGCCCTCTCTTTGATTGCTAGGTATCGCTCCTGCAGATCCTGGAGCTCCAGCTGGGTGCCATAGTGCTCTGTCATGCTTGCTCTTTTGACTTCAATGGTCTCCAGTAAGCTACTATAACTCAGCACTTCTTCATTTAATAGCTAGAGAACATTTCGAAAAATTAAAGGTTTACTCACGTACAATCACACCAATGACTTGGTTTTTATTTGACTTAATATTTTACAAAATAACACAAAAAACTTAAGCTTAATAATTAAGTGAGAAAACTTACATGTCTATTAAATGACAACAAACATCTGTCTTCACGGTGTGGGGAGCATGCTAAACTATCACAGGTAGTGGCTGTATTTTACTAGGAAACTAGGGCTGGTGCAGGTAATTTCTGATCAATGCAGATTTTGACAGGACCAGTCATGTGTAGTGGGCTCAGCTGGTGGAGCTGATACTACCCTACACCTCCCTCCACAGCATTCACTGTTCCCTCCACGTACCTCACTCAAGCACCTCAAAATCAAGTTGGGAAAAGTAGCACAAGAAATCACATAATACTGTCAGCAGTTTACTGTCTTTGTAGGATGAGTTAGGGTCTGTCCAGGGGCACATACAGCCTGTGGGTGGTGCTGGACACCCCTGCTTGAGGGAATTTACGTGTTTCTTCTTTCGAAGAACGTTTTCACTCTAATGCTAACCTTAAAAATCTACATTAGCTTTTCCAAATTAATCTCTCTCAAACCATGTTACCTTTTTCTTCATAGTATGTACTAATCACAGTTTTTAAAATTTGTATGCTTATTGCCAAGTATATGTGTCCACACTGGCAAACAACTCTTGCCTACTTTCTTTACCTAGAATGAGGCAAACTGCCTGTGTGTAACAACTTGTTAATCAATACTGAGTAGAGGAACATCATGATTAATTAGGAGTCTGTTAAAATTCAGGGGAAGAAGGTGGGTTGGTGTTATTGAGGAGGGACGATCCAAATGATGGTGGAGTGAGAATTGAAGGGCTTGAAGCTTTCCTTGTGTGGACTATTATAGTCTGATGATGAATCTGCTGAGGAGCAAGGCTGTCACTATAAATCAGAAGTTCCAAAGGTTTGTATCAATATTATGATCAATAAAAGTTTTAAGAACGTGCCCATAATTTACTTATCTATTTTTAAAACCTTGATTTGCAGTACTACACTAATATAAGCAATATGAAATATGCAGAAGCAACAATTTAAAAGAATGTGCTATAATGGAAGCATTTTTACATCTGTATGACAAGTAGGCTGCATATATAAAAGATACTCAAGTAGCTCAATTTTGAAGCGTCTGTACTGTAAAACATGTATATGATTGCTCTGGAATAGACTCACAAAAGACTTTTGTGGTTTTCACTCACAAAAACAATTAGAAATTATAGTGCAAGGCAGAAGCTTTGGCTGTCACTTTCCAATGTGTGTAGCCTGAGCACACAGAGCAGTGCACACAGTTGGATGGTGGAATTCCAAAGAAGCAGTGGGAGATTAAAGGGAGTCTGAAATGCAGCTCTAACCTTGGCTTTCCCAAGAGCCGCAACTTTCTCCCGCAGCTCTGCACAGTGCCTCTCCGATTCACTGAGGTTGGCTTCCATGCTGGCCATCCAACTGGAAAACTGCCGAACATCATCCTGGTAACTTGTCCATTTCGAAAGAGCTCCCTCGAGTTGACTGAAAAGGATTTGAATGGTCACTCATTCCCACTGAGAATTCGCCCCAGTCTGTCTGTGGTTGTGTGTTCTGTCCACTCCAGTCAGCAGAGGGCCCACACTGGAGGAAAGGCGGGGCCAAGGGCCACAGTTTATCAAAGCCAAACCTGGGTCTCTGGTAGAAACAGCCTTCAGAAGCAGGGGACAGATAAATCCAGGCTGAGAGGCAGGAAGGTGAGACAGGACACAAACCAAAGAGGCAGAGACAGAGACCCCAGACACTGGGAGAGGCCTGAAGGTGAATCCAATATTGGTCTTTTCTGGAGCCAAATCTCTAGGCATAGAGAGAACCAATATTTTGTCATGTTCAACATGACATTAAGAGCAGCAGAAAAATAAAGGAATTACTAACAGAAGGCAGGGAAAATAGGTACAGTAATCATCTTATATGAGGTTTCATAAACTAAAAATCACAATGGAAAAATAGAATAAAATTTCCCAAACTGGCCTGGCGTGGTGGCTCATGCCTGTAATCCCAGCACTCGGGAGGCAGAGGCAGGAGGATTGCTGAATTCGAGGCTTGTCTGGGCTACACAGTGAGCTTAAGCCCAGCCTGAACTGCAAAGCGAGACCCTGTCTAAAAAAAAAAAAAAAAAATTCCCAAACTATTCTAAATACCATCTTAGAGACAAATGCTTCCTTGTTTCAATGTACATCTTATATATTTAACTCCATTAATCATTTGAGCCAAATTTTGATACTATGAGCTGGGTTCTTTGATAGTACACCATGTCAGTGCCAGACCCTTACACCGACCACTGCAGTGAAATGTCATCTAGGGCCCTAGGATCTTTCAGCCTGAGGATGCTCTGATCCTTGAGAAACTCACAGCCTACAGGCAGGGCCAGGGGACTGTCACCTTGTGAAGGGAAGCTGTCAACTGCCCTTCTGAGCCCTGGGCATTTGATTACAATAACCTCACGTGTCCTCTGAGACATGCAAAGGTCCCAGGGTGTCCCCAGTCAGGGCAGCTCCAGCTGCCTGTGGGGACCTGTTGTATAATATCTATGCTTTGTTGGCTGCTTCCCTCTCTCATCTCTCTGTCTTTCTGGTATCTCTTGGGAAACTTTCCAGTAAATTGCTTGGTTTTCATCAAAAATCTTTATATTATGAAACATTCATATATCTTTTGATTTGTAAACAGTGAACACAAAAAAACAAGGAGATAGGGCATAAGCATTGCAGGTTAGCCTCAAGGCAAAAGGCAAAAGTTATACCTGCCTGGCTCACTTGTTCTACTAAGAGAAAGAGAGAAAAGAGGAAGAAAACGAAAAGAAAGATGAATAAAAAAGATAACAACAAGAATAGCCTGTGACTAAAATATCCCACTGATCTACAGATGGCCTGGCGGCCCTTGGGTGAACCTCCACTTGCCTTTTACATCGGATGGCTGCGGACAAGAGGGAAGCCCAGGTGTCCTTCACAGCCTGCAGCTGCTGCTGGATGGCAGGGAGGCCTTCTGGGGAAGTGTTTTGCAGGACATACTCCCCCCGGGTCACAATCATTTTCATCTGAATCTCTTTTTCCTGTTTCACTGATAACAGAGCCTGAAAACACAAATGGAGAGGTTCTTGTCATAGAATGATCTGTGGCACTGGGGCTCTCCTGGGAAGTCTCGCCGACTCACCAGATACCAGCTGGTCTCTGTGAATGCCACATTGGAGCTCTCAAGTCTTCTCTGAATAATCATTTCCTACCACTGATGTTTTATTTTACTGATTTTTAACAAAGAGAAAATATAGTACTGAATTCATGAATTCTCAGTTTCACAGAATGAAAGCTTCTAAATGTTAAATTATCTACCAATGCAAAACTATGGAAATAGATTACATGAGGTATGATAAAAAATGCTGTGAAGATTTGAATTCTAAAATTTTTACAATACAGGATACATTGCCATTGATAACCCTCAAGATACTCCCTGTTGCTTTGAACACATTTGTCCCATTGTTCTTGTCACTTTCTGAAGTGCTTCTGGAAATACTCTTTCATGAGTGTCTTTAGGTGCACTGACAAGCTGCCTTGATGTCTGGAATCAATTCCAATTTCCTTTCATGGTCATTTTGATTTGGGAAAGAGCCAGAATTCACATGGTGCTAGATCTGGCAAATAAGGGGAAGGGCACATGGCAATGCTTTTATGAGTTCTGTCAGATGGCACTTGGCAGCAGCATTCACTATAGTTTTGATCACACCCCATAAAGATACTCAGGAACGAGAACTTCCAGAAAGTGGCAAGAATGATGTGATAGGTGTGCTAGAAGTGAGGTGGGAGTGATACTACCTCATACATTTAAAAAAAAAACACTTGAAACAACTCTCTGTATATTGTGGCCACTTCTTATATATATATCACATACTATAATTTCTCCATAAACCATATTCCTTTGTATATGAGAAGGGAGTTTAAATTTTAATTTACAAAGTGATATTGTCCCCTGAAAAATAAAGGGTTATCTCCATTTCTAATGTGGATTTTGGACTTTGCCAGGGTCTCCAACCTCAGTTCCATCTTTAGTGGCCTCATGCCTATAAGAAAGAATAGAAATTTCTCTCATGATTCTCCTTCTTTTCTGTAGATTTTCTTACACTTTCCCCTCCCTGGTATGATTCTTAAGTCTCCACTCAGTCATCTTCACCAAAGTAGCACCTGCTGTCCTTTTTAGCTGTCACATTTCTTAAGAAACCACAAATGGGCTACTCAGTTTTCTTGCAATGTGTTTCTATGCTGCTTGTTTATATGTCCCTGTGTGTGACTACTGTCTCCTGCATTTCACTTTCAGCCTCAGAGAATGAAATTCCTGGACAAAAATCACCTCTTATTTGCCTTTGACCTCTTGGTGTCCAGACAGAATGCGAGTCTCCGGGCGGGTACCCAGGATACGGGGATGGTGGGGAAGAAATGAATGCCAATCAATTGTTTTCGATGCAAATGCAAAACTGAACTGACACGTTAGGATGAAAGAACCAAGTAAATGACACAGGCAGGTAAAAGAATCGATAGGATGGGCAATGTTTTGCCTTATAAAATGTTGCATTAAAATAAATGTCTCTGTGATATAATTTAAAACTAGTCTGTTAACCAACTTGCAAGCAAGTAACCACATCCAGAGCCAAGTGATGCATGAGTGCTTGGGTGTGCCCAGGCCGTGCAACTCCCGGAGCATTGGAGATTTTTCGCAGATGGGGCACGATCCAGTCACCGCCGGGGGGGTGGGGGTGGAGACTTGAGGGAAATGAACTCTGGAAGCTAAAGAGCTCTAACGGTGCCCACCTCCAGCTTGAGCATCCTGCTGTCCAGCACGCTTTTGTCAGATGTCGGGTGGCAGTAAGAATCCAGTGTGTGAACTGCATCTGTCATCCAGTCTTGTAAATCTTTAATCCCGAGGGAGAACTGATTATGCTCTGCAACGATTCTCTCCAGTCTGGACACTTTTTCCTGGAAATAACAGAAGTGGATTTCTAGCTGTCCACTCTGGAGACTCTCCTGCCTCTAGCAACTCAAGTTGTAAAGTTCACGATTTGTTTCCAGTTACCTTGATATGTCATAGTTTCACACGCTGCACAGAGATTGTGGAAGTGGGCCCATCTACACAGAATCTTTAAGTAAGAAAAGTACTAAAATCATCGGAATGAAAAGCAAAAATTACCACTTTCTGTCCCTCAACTTCTTTATGATGATCTGAGTTTTTAAATCAATAAAACTTCTTCCTAAGCCTTATCTGGCCTAATCAGAGTAGTTTTTAGGTTTGACATCACACCCTTGCCTCAAATGACACCATATATTCCATGGGCCTACACTGTAGTCAGAGTTAAAAAAAAAAACCTGGTATTTTATAGTATCCCTAAATTTTTATATATATTTGACATAATAATTGTACATATTCATGGAGTAAAGAGCAGTATTTCAGTGTATATATATATATATATATATATATATATGTAATTTAAAAATATAAGAATGTTATAAACTTTATAAGGTCAAATTAGGCCTGCACCATATATATTTGGGTCTGTACCACATAGCAGCTGAATGCTTTCAACAACATAATAGTGCTCCTAATCACTTTTTCCTAAGATATTTGAAGAAATTTAATCAGCTATCTGAATTGAAAATCTTACCACACCCTGACTACCAAATAATGAATGTACATAATGTAGACAAGTTTTTAAAAATTACCCCAGATTCACACTGAGTGCAACAAAATTTAAACTACTTTGACTTCATGTTTTTCCAGCACAGTTTAATCCAATATTCTTATAGCAGAAAATCTGAATTTTGCCTATGTTTATGCTTTGAGTCTTCAGGATCAGAGCCCAAGGGACATATCATCGCAGTATCAAGGCTACTGCATTGGGGGCAACAAGAGAGATCAGAAGTTTCTTCAGTCTTTAAAGCTTCCTGGCTGGTTATGGAGAATCATACTATAAGACACAATAGGATGGTCTTAAATTTCAAGGCAGGAGAGCTGATGCTGCGGATTTTACTGCCGATGTAGGAATGCCACCTTGTGGGTGTGTCGGGATGGATTCGCTACAACCTACCGCAACTGCAGGTTTGCCACATCATGATCACACTCACACACCACATGCCACATGTTACCTTGGTTAAATTGCTTAGCGCTAGATACTGAGCAGACAGCTGCGACACTCTGTGCATAAAGCTCTTGCTGGCAGCTTGTCCTTCCCACAGCTGCTGAGCTTTCTCTTTCAGCCTGTTGAGCTGATGCTCGTAGCAGTGAATTTCCTCAAGGACAGACTGAAAAGCACAAGCAAGTTACCATTCAGAGACAGGGGAAAGCACATTGCAGACAGGGCTCCAGTCCAAAGAGCACAGAACTACACAATGGCAAGCTATCCATGTCCCCTGAAGGCATCATTCTCTCCGAGCGACACACAGTAGCACACAGTAAGGAAACAAGTCATGCTCAAGGTGAGTCAGAAAACATAAAACCTGCAGGAACAGGAAAGGAAAGCTCCATCTCAGGGTGGCATGATCGGACTCCAAGGGCCCCTGCATGCATCTGAACACACGTCGGTGGACAGAGGAGAGGAAAGTGGTGGTCAGACAGCCGCATCTCATCACCTGGAGCTTCTGCTGCTCCCTCCTCTTCGCTGGCAGATCATAGAGGCGGCTGCTGCTTTCATGGACCAGCTTCTCCGTTTTGCTCAGCCAATTCTGCACAGGCTCAGCACTGACTTCAAAGTCCTTCATCTGGATCTTCAGATTCTGCAAGGTTTTCGACAATGTCAGGAACAAAGCAACAAAAACCAAGTCCAAAGTCTTTTGCTTAGCACTTAAGGCCTACTTCCGTGTGCCTTTCTCTCCATGTCGCCCTTGCCCCCATGTCTGCAGCATTCCTTCCTTCCCTCGGGCACTTGTATAATTTTGGAATGCCCTTTAAGAACATTTTATGGCTCTGTTTTTTAAAATACAATTTTTCCCTCATTTGCCAGCCAATCCAAGAAATCATATCCTTTTTCTGTTCCTGAACTTTTGCTGTTTACATCCGTGGCTAGATACTTTATCATAAATGGGGCCAAATGGTGCTTTTCTATCTGAGGCAAGCAACACGGACACCCGGCACTGATAGGTACTTACTCCAGCTGTTCTGTAGCCTCTGTCCTGAGCTTTGCACTCACATTTCCTGCCACTTTCACGGTCATTAGCCATGTGTCTTGTAGGGACACTAAATTTAGTGTGGATTAAATTGAATAAATCATTATTAGCCCCTCAAAAGCACTTTTCCTACTGTATTTATGTGTCCGTTGATGGCACCATTATTTGTCAGGTTCCAAACAAGAAACTAAGGACTCAAGTTTAACTTCTGCATTTTTCCTGTGCCCCTCACCTAACTACTAACCAGATCCTGTTGTGTGTTACCTTAAAGTTGAGTTTTCTATCCTATTATTACTTCTTTAATCCAGTCCTTCATCTCTGTCCTCTGGACCACTATATAAAGCTTTCTCTGGTCCTCCAGCTACTTGCTGCAGTGTATTCTGCTTCAGACTATGGTCAAAGAGTCCACATGCTTATCTCTAGCTTAAAGTCCTATGGATTCTTCACTTAGTTTTTCTCAATCAAGCTCTAGGAAAGACTAAGTCCTAGTGCTCAAAAACTAATTAAGTCCTAGTGTCCTAAGATGTGTAATGAATTAATTTCTCTCCTACATATTGAGGGTAGTTCATGTTAGGTCCTTGGAATAACTATGTCTGGGGTTCATACAACACATTTTGACCAAGAGTAGAGATTAAATTTCTTAGCACCCAAGATGTTTTAGTATCCAACCCTTAACTTCATCTCTAGTTTTATCTCTACTGCTCTTTCAAAATTTCAGGTCAGTATCAAACATCCCAACATCCCTCACTCACAGTTGGCCCTCATGACTCTCTGGCCCTGGGTACTCAGTTCCAGCTAATATGAAGTGCATATCCATCCTGGCAGATTCAGTGTCCATGTGGCCTTTGGGATTCAGTGTAAATGTCCCCTGTCTGGACACCTTCCTTGACTACCCCAAACATAGTCAGTGGCCTCCTGGTAAGAACACCTTCTGAACATACCTCCGAACATACCTATCTTATGGTATAGTGTTCTCATCGGAGGCCATTTCCTCTCTAGAAACAGACTTCTGGAAGAAAGGTAATAAACTAGCCCTATTGTATTTCTGGCACAGTGCTGGTGACATGATAGGCGTTATTATACATCTGTGCTTCACAGGAAGGAAGGGAGGAGGGAAGGAGGAAATCCTAGGCTAGATAAAAGAGGTGCATCTGTTATGAGGAGATAGCAGAGTAAGAAAACAGACCATCCTTGACCTATTCTTCTACTTGGGTATCTCTGGAACAAAATAATCTTGCAGGTGGCAGCAGATGAATTACACAGCAGTTGCTTCAGAGCTCACGCTCTGAATGATTCCTAGATTTTTGGGCATTGCACAATAGTCATCACTCTGTTCACTGGAGGACCCTTGCCATGAAAACCAGCTATGGCTACTGAGTCCTGGGTTTAGGAGAGAATTGGGAAAATATATACATTTTCTTTCTTTGAGTAGTAGTTCTCTATTATTACCTTTTCTGTCCTACCTTAATTATGTGCATAATTGAATTAAGGATGTATTATTCAAGGAAGTGTTGTTTGAAAGGAAAAGATACTCATCATATCTCTACATTTTCCTCTAAAGGAAGAATTGATTCAAAAGGTTAATGATTTTAGACGAAAAGAATTTGCTGTGACAATAACTATGTCACAGTTAAGAAGTCACCTTGGGAGAAAATGAAATTGCACGAACATTGTCTCTTTGTGCCTTTAAGTCTGAAAAACCTACTACCAGATATTTACATAATATATACCCTGTCTTCCATAGCATTATTTAGCTTTTTGGAGATATTCCAGTGTATTCTTCTAGAATGACTTCCAAAATTGGGAACACCATAAATAAGAGATTAAGTGGTATGCTTGAATGAGAAACTGCCTGTTCCTGCTGGGAGAGGGCAGAAGGATAGTCTGTGATCACAGCCCCACCATGCAAGATATGATCCAATTTCTCCAGGCTCACACTTCTAGCTTTTAAAAATTTATAATAATATATGTTGGAAGTACACATGATTGCACTTATCATATGAAGTTGGTACACATACATAACACATCTTAACTCTTTTTACATGCCTTTTTCCTCCCCTCTTTCTTTTCTCTCTCAAATCTCACAATAATCTGTAAGGAAGATGTCTGTGGATAGGAACATGGCCAAAGTTATCATCAAGGTCTTGGATACTTGAATTCTGGGTTCAGAACATGTCCCTGGGGCTGGCTACATCTTACCTCTAAGGCAGATTCCTTCTGGTGAAGATTTGAATGAAAATTTTTCCAATCTTCTTTTGCAGCTTCAACTTTGGCCTGGATACTTTTTGCTTTTTCTTTGGTCAGCAGAGAAGTCAGAAGTTCTCCTTTTGACAGCATCATGTTAAGCTTATGTTGCCCATTTTCACTTTCAGACAAAAACTCCTATGTAGAAAGATGTAAAATTAGCACAATAAAACACTCTATATTTTAGAATTCTTTAATTTTCCTCTGTATTTCTCAGTGAAATCAAAGAGAATAAGCTTTTTATATACCATACTTAAAATGACCTAAGTTTCTCTTTCAAACCTCAAGTTGTATTTTATTTGCTAATTTAAATTCTTGGGCCGGGAATTTAGCTCAAGTGGTACTCTGCCTAGTTTGGAAGTTCAAGGGCCAGAGTTCAATTCCTGGTACTTCATACACACAAAAACAATGAATAAAAATAAATAAATTCTGGCCTGTTGCACAAAAATTGTGAGCTATCTTATGAATGATATCAATTAGATAAAAATAAAAGAGGAACAACAGAATAACAAGAATTTGAAATAATCTCTCACTGTTTAATTCACAAGATAAATGTCATATGCTTCTCTATAAATAGTGGGACTGAATTACAGCTTTGGTTCTGAGTACCCTAGCTAACCACACAAAAGTAACGTGGTGTTTTATAGCGTTATCTGTGTGAAGGGCAAATAAACAGCGTACTTTTCATGTCTAATTCAAACTGTGGCCACAGTATGTACTTTTCCCATCATCTGGGAAGGTGCCAGGGTATAATCTCTCTAGACACACAGGTAGATTCTACATTCTACCGTCAATGCCCATTAATACTTTCATGTATCATAGAGGACAAGGAAACTACAAACTTCAGATTACCTATATAATTTTTCTCTCTCTCTCTCTCTGTGTGTGTGTGTGTGTGTGTGTGTGTGTGTGTGTGTGTGTAGTACTGGGAATTGAAACTAGGACTTTCGCACTGACATATATTCCCAGTTCATTTTTATCTCTTAGAAACAAACTCTTGCTAAGTCATTTAATTGCCGAGGCTATGTCGAACTTTCAACCTCCTGTCTCAGCTTCCCACAGTGCTGCAATTATGTGTTACCAAACTTGGCTGTTCAAGTTTATTTATTCTGCCAGAAATAGGAGAATAGATAATTTTTTAAAAAGCCTATCTCCTGAGTGACTGCACTCTATTCTCCCTGAGTCAGTACTTTATTTAAAATTTTGTTGGGGGGGATACCAGGGAATTGAACTCAGAACCTTGGGCTTCCAAGGCAGGCATAGCACCACTGAAGCACAGATACTTCAGCTTGTGGATTTGGACTAAAGAAACTTGATGTGGTTTTGATGTAGTTTGTCTCTTAAGGAGTCACATGTTGGAAGCTTGGTCCTCGATGTGGCAATTAACAAGTAGGGCTTCATGGAACATCATGAGATCACTGAGGACCAGACCTTGTGGAAACTGTTTCCATAAGAAGATTCTTCTAAAGGAGCAATCCGGTAACTTCTTAGCCTGGTTGGTTTCCACTCTGATGGTGTATCTTGTTCTTTCTACAAATGTGTCTGGTCCTATGATGCCACCCCCCCAAAGGCCTTCTTTATGGCTGAGCTCAGGGAAGTACCATGCTCTTAAAACTTCAAAACTGTGAACTAAATGTAGTTATTTTCTTTATAAAGTAGCCTAGGTCAGGTATTTTGTAACAGTCATAAAAACACACTCATATGTGACTTCTCTAGGACATGTTTTAATATATGGAACTTGGCTGAGGCTCAGAGGAAAGGCTGTCATCAAAATAATGCTGAGTTTCTCCAACACAAATAAATTGGTAATTGAAATTCCAAAGTTCTATTCCTTAGCCTGGAACAAAACTAGAATAATCTTAAATAGGGCAAAGTTTCAGAGCAAGAGTTATTCCATTATACTATGAATCAAAAATTTTAAAAAAGAGGGCTGGAGATTTTAGCTCAGTGGTTCCACTGCCTGCCTCGCAAGCACAAAGTCCTGAGTTCAATCCCCAGTAACCACATACAATGCTGGGCATGGTAACTCACGCCTACCAACAATCAATACCACATACCATGGTGCCGGGAGTGGTGACTCACACCTGTAATCCCAGCACTCGGGAGGCAGAGACAGGAGGATTGCTGAGTTCAAGGCTTGCCTGGACTCATAGTGAGCTGAGGGCCAGCCTGAACTACAAAGGGAGACCCTGTCTCAAAAAAAAAAAAAAAA
>PVIC010019853.1:0-30133 GCA_004025085.1 Thryonomys swinderianus | reverse complement strand
CTGAGAAGCGCAGTGACTTGTTCAAGGTTGTAGACCCAGCACAATGGTTACTGTTGGTGCAGGAATGTGACCTGTTCCTCCCAGTCCTCTGGACACGGCTGCTGCCTTATAGTGGCCCATTGTCTCGACAGATCAAGGCTGGCTCTGTGCAAGGACTGGCATATGTCTTTGTTGGCATTCTGCCGTGGTTCTGGCTGGGAAGAGCTCTTCGTGGGCACTGGAAGCCACAGGGGGCTGTTTACTGTGCGGTCTGGTGGGAAATGTGGGCATTTCTGCTCACTGTCCCCGGGTTGGGGCTGAAACGGGGGAAAGGGAACGCCTTAACCTGGATCCTCCCTGGAGAACAGGAGGAGTCAAAGGTCAGAGCTTTGCAAGGGCGACCGGGGCCCCCAGTTGTTGATACCCTGCCTGGGGCTGGGGAAAGGATGCTCCTCATCCACCCACCTGTCTGCCACCTCTTTGTGCAAGACCAGCAGCTACTCATTAGCCTCAGGACTGTCACAAGGCATAGTTACAGAGCAGGGGGATTCTTCCCTAGTGGAGTCTTCTGCATTCCCTGAAAGTGTCGGAGGGGCCCTGGGCCAGTCAGCGCTGTCTGCGCTGTGCACCTCCTGTGCCCCCTTATTGGTGTGCACGTGTCTCTTGGATGTGGAGACTCAAGACCCTCGATGCTTCATGCATCCTGTCAGCGACAGTGAGAATGGCTGTTCAAGGAGGCAGTGTGCCTCTGACCTTGTGGGATCGCACAGTAGAGCCGCTCTGAGCACAGGAGCCGTGGCATGCATGCTGTGGGCCAGGGGTGAAAGGTTTGGTGTCACGTCTGGTGTGGCTGCATGCAAAGGGGAAGGTTGGATGACTCTCCTGGCCCCCCCTTTGGACAGGCCCTTATACTTGCTAGAGTCTTGACTTGTAGTCTATAAAATGAAATTACTCTACATCATTTCTGTCCCCTTGGTCTGAAGACCCATGTTTGGCACTGTAGTCGATTCGTGCTTGGTGGAAACTCTCAGAGCTGTTGGCTGGGTCTCGACCTTGGTCCCTGCCGCCTGTCTCCTGGCCCAGGCCCTGCTGTGTGCCTGGGCCTGGAGTCTTGACATGTGGTTGTTCTGCAGCAGTTGAAGCTCCAGTGTGACAGCAGGAGCTGGGGAGTGGGAGGAAGCCTGAGGACGAACGTGGGTGCACCCTTCCGGCTAGGGTGGGTGCGAGGAGACTCAGCATCTGTCGTTTCCTTGCAGCGACGGGAAGGATTCGATGTGGGCTGTTTGTTCCCAGGGGCCCTGGCATGTGTGGCTGGCAGGCCATCAAGTGGCCAGTCCTCGTGCAGGGGATAGAAGTGAGAGGGGGAGTCGCGGAAAGGGCAGGCTGACCAGCCTTGACCCCCGATTTGAACCCAGTTGTACTCTGCTCTGGGGAGGTGTGAGGCTGGGCCCCTCCTGCCTGAAACTTTTCAGTGAATTAGGGAGACCCCGAAAGGGGCAGGGGGTGCCACTTGTAGCAGAGGGACCGTGCCATGTGTGTGGAACAGGCAGCCCTTTGGCGTGGCTTGGCTGTGTGTGCTGTGTCCAGAGCAGAGCCAGGCTGGACACTGGTCCTGGATGAACTTCCCCGCTGCCTGTGCCTGGAACCTTTGAGTCAGGACATGGCTCTGGTCGGTCTGAGGCCCTGGTGACGGTGTGAACAGAGATTATCCTGCTAGAAATGGGATCTGAAATTGCAAATAAATACAGCTGAGAAAAACTTACTGGAGCCCAAACAGTTATCATCCAGCCTCTGTAGTTACCAGGTCTATTTCCTGTCTATGGCACACCCCAGGCCTGGCTTTGCCTCTTCATTTATAGCTGTGTTTTGAAGCAAGTAATAGCTTTTTAATTTTAACTAGCTCATGTTTTACCTCAGGACAGAGCAACGCCAGCTGACCTTTGCTTTTCTAACCCCGTGAGGCCTCGACACAGGTCATAAATGACTGCCGTGTGGCCTTGGCCAACACAGCGGCAGGCCCTGTGGCTCTCTACCCTATTTAGCGTTCTGTTTCTCTGAGGAAAAATACACACCATGGATCTTTTATTTAGTTTATAATGTTTATTGTTGAGATAAATAATCTCCATACTAGCGAACTGGGACTATACATGATAACCTTTGGAAGCGAGTTAAAAATGATACCCATATGTTTGGCAGTGTTTGAGATCTGTAAAAAGAAAACCAAACTTCTCCAGGGCTGGAGGTATGGTGCGGTGGTAGATTGTTTGCTTAGCAGTTTTTTTGAATCCCCAGCACTGCCAAAACAAAATACAAAACTGGTCCAGGAAAACTGAGTTCGATGGAATAGTGAAAAGCCCCGTAACACAAGTTAGTAGCGCTAGTAGTGTTTGATACGGATAAAATGCTCAGTAGATCAAATTTGTCATTTTGAAGTAGAAATGGGTTGATCTTAATGAAGATGCATTTAGCTAAAAAAAAAAATGAGGAAATGCAGGCTTGGTGGCTCAGGCCTGTAATCCCAGCACTAGGGTGGCAGAGGCAGGAGGATTGCGGAGTTTGAGGCTTGCCTGAGGTACAGAGCGAGCTCAGGGCCAGCCTGAACTACAAAGTGAGACCCTGTCTCAAAAAAAAGTGGTGGGGAGGGGAAGGACCATTGGATATGAAAACTAATCAAGGAACTAAATGAGGTTAATGGAATTCTCTCTACAAATGCTTTTTAATAAGAGTTTATCCCAGCACTCGGGAGGCAGAGACAGGAGGATTGCTGAGTTCGCGGCGGCTTGCCTGGGCACCATAGTGAGCTCAGGGCCAGCCTGAACTACAAAGCGAGACCCTGTCTCCAAAAAGCAAAAAAAAAAAAAAAAAAAAGAGTTTATCTACTTGGGAATAATTCATAATTACATTCATCATGGGGAGTTGGTATAGGTGCACAGCATGTATCAATTCTTCTTTCCCTTCTCTCCCCCAGTTCTGACTAAAAGGTTCTAGCAAAAACACCCTTGGGGAGAAAATGATGGTGTCAAAGGGTGGCTGTCTCTGCAGAAGGTTGAAAGAGGAGGGGAGAAAGAGGAGAAGGAGGAAGAATGTGGAGGAGGATTCTTCCCAGCCATGAGTACAGCTTTCCATCTAAAGAGGAAGGGATAAAATTATGTCATAAAAAGTGTCGAGGAAGCCCCCGGCCTTGTTCTGGCCCTCTGACAGTGAATCCGTCCCAGCTGAAGCTCTAGGGTAATGAGCCAGGCACAGGGCCTGGGACTTAGCTCAGTGGTTCTGGTGCCTGCCTTGCCCATGTGAGGTCCAGAGTGCAAGCCCTGTACTCGGGCTAGAAAACAAAGAGGAGCCAAGCTCCCATTTAGGCTGCTGCTCCACCTCAAGTGCTCGCTGGCCCTACTGAGTGGGGGTTATCCAGGACTGGGGTGTGGGGGACTTCCTACAGAGATTCTCTGTAAGTCTTGTTGTCCTGAAGAAAGAATTGGTCAAAACAAGTACAAGGAGTACTGAGGTTTCATTTACTAAATGTGGGAGAAGCAGCACATTCTGCAGGGTGAAGGAACCCTGGGAGAGAGCTCACAGTGGCCACCAGCTTAACAGCCATCATCTCCTTCATCTCCCAGTCCACAGGCCGGGGTCAGATCTAGGCTATCCTAGTGAAAAGCTGCTTGAGTTCTCACAAGACAATGGAAGAGAGTGCTCTGATTAGTACAGGGCTTGGGCATATGTGCCCCCTGGGTCTCTGTGCGACAGCTCATGCCCATCTACCCAGCCAGCTGGCACCGGTCTCCAGGGGTTCCTGGAAGTCTTTCATTGCTCCAAAATTGCTGTGATGGGCACTAGGGGCTATATCCACATTGAGTCCATTTGCTCCTCAGTCAACCCCAGAGAATTGCTTTGGGTTTCAAATGTGAGAGGCATTTAGGAGGTAGTGAAACCTGCACCCTTAGTGGGGGTGTGATGAATTCTGATCACCCTGGTTTTACTTGTCCACCTGGTCTCTGGTCAGTGGAGTCTGAGTTGTCCCGTAAAGCCATGATGTGTGTGTTGGGAGTACAGGGGAGGCTAAGTTCCAGTAGACACGAGGCCTTTTGAGGTCAGTTTCCCCAAGTTACGGCTGGCCCCTGGCTGGGGAGCTTGGCTCTTGGAGCAGTGGAAGCTGCTCCTCCCGCTACTCCTCCTGCTGGTTTTTGGTAGACTCTCTTGTCTCCCCACCCATCCTGATCCGCCCTGCAGTGGAGAAGTCAGGCCAGCCTCAGCTGGGACCTGGGGCCCCAGCATGTCCTTGATAGAAATTCACGGTGAAGAGCTTGGGTCAAGCCTTGACTCTCAGCGCATTCATCGGTAGCTCTGTGATCTTAAGCAGTTACTTAAACACTGCGAGTCTTGAACTCTGTTGTAAAGTAGGGGTGATAATTAACTGCCTTATTAGACATATGTTCAGTTTGTTTATTGTTTTTTGGGCCAGGGTCATCCTGGGTATTCAGGCTGGCCTTGAACCCAGTATGAAGCCCAGACAGAGCTCGAACTCGTGATAACCCTCCTGCCTCAGCCTCTCCCAGTGCCAAGGTTATAGACCTATACCGCCACACCTGGCTCTGTTTTCAGAGATGAGGCATTGTCTTCACAGTGCTTTGTATACATCACGGCACAGAATTAATGCTCAGACAGTAACCAGTCTGTTGGTTTTCTTTGCTAATGGTCAGTATCCGGACTGGTGAGCTTGGATCAGCCTGGGCTCCTGGGCTGTCCAGGATGTGGACCCAAGGGCCTAGGGCTTTAGGATAGGAGCCGCCTGGGGGAGGTGGGCACGCCAGGTAGAGTTTGCTTCACCGTTTCATTGTTGGGCTCTGGGCAGCTCTTCCTTCAGTGTCTTGTTGGCAGGTGCACTGCCAGTTGGCCAGTGATGCTGCCGGTGCCTGCTGGCAGACCGCGCATTGTACAGCGGAACTGATGGCCTCAGACTGGGGGGCCAGGGGCTCAGGCAGGTCACAGAGTAGCTGTTGCAACATTAGCAAGTTGCCTCACTCGTCGGAACCCTGCTAGGAAAAATGAGGGGCTTGAACGGGGAGGTCTGTGAGCGTCTTTGCACCCGGAGCCTTTGCCGCACGGCTCATCCGTCCAGCACCCCTGCTCCGGAGAGGAGCGCTCAGGAGCGGGAGGCAGCGGGCCAGGACCTCCTCCTCGACATGCCGCAGTAGGGGCCTGTGCCCCACCCTGTCCACGACGCTTTGTGAACACGTCTCTCATCGTTTCTGTTTCTTCCTCCTTCCTGTTTTATTTTATCTTCATTTCTTTGGTTGCTTTAGGAATTGAAGTGTCAGGGCCGTCGCACCAAAGTATGTATCCAACTTGTCTTTGTGTTTTTATTTTGAGACTGGGTCTCACTAAGTTACGCAGGCTGGGGTCAAACTTGGGATCCTCCTGCCTCAGTCTCCCCAAATGTTGGGACTGCAGGCATGCTGGGCCGACCGTGTATTCCTGAGTGCCTGCCGTCACACTTGACTCGGCCTGGTATGCAAGAGGGGCAGGCACTGCCCACACCCTTTCTCGAGCAGCCTCTGACATCTCTCTCCATGGAGATTCCATGAAAGTCCATAGTGTCCTTGAGTCATGGTGATATTCAGATGCTCCCTGTGCTCTGCTCCCGCTCACACCACGTTCTGGTGACAGTGTTGTCTGCAACTTCCTCCCTCAGTGGGCCCCTCTCCCCGACTGATCCAGGGTGTTACTGTGCACGTTGTGGTGCCGGAGGCCCAGGACTCTTACTGGGTACCAGGGCCTGTGTTCTTGGTTAAGATTTGCAGGTCCAATTTAGTGGTCGTACCAAAGATTTCCAGGTGTCATCTTCGGACAGCCAGCGCTCTCTGGAACCCCGAGATTCCCCTCTGCCTTTCGAGGTCCTTGTCTGATGACTGGGAGACCGTGTTGAGTTAACCCCCCTCAGTGAGATAGATGTGGGAACTGTCAGGAGTCTCCTCGTTTCTGTGACCTGCCTGATGCCACGCTCCTGTGAGGAGTCTCCCACGAGAGGCCTTGCAGCCAAGTCCCCTAGAGCATGTGGTTCCGCAAGCACACTGTTCTCTCTGCGCGGAAGGTTGGGAAGCTGTGGTGCAGGCCGCTGTGTGTGGAGCCCGCCTCCTGTGGCTGGTAGGTAGGCGCCACCACGTGCCTGACGGGCTCTGTGGCACCAATGAGTGGAGGAGCTAGAGACCTACCTCTCTTCCTACCCTAGGCATTAATGAGGACCAAACTCTGCTCACCTACAGAGGCCTCCTCTCCACAGGGGGTGCTAGGGCTTTGGTATGTAAATATTTCTTGGTGGCACAAGACACTGGGTCTGTGACAGCTTCCTGGAAGCCTCCCTCTGTGACCATTTGCTGGTTGTCAGGTACCGCTTAGTGATGTCTCTGTGCCCCCGGGGTTGGGGACATGGGCAGTGGGTGTCTGTCACCTTCCTGTGACACACAAGTCTGCTTCTGTGCCATGCACAGGACAGAGGATCCTGTGGAAACGGCACGCGCTGGCCAGGAGTTGGGTGGAGAGCGTGCTGGGAAAGGCCGCCGCCAGCAGGCCTCATTCTAGTCTGTGGGGCTGGAGTCTTGCCCCTTATCAGATGCAGAGTGAGGTGGTAGGAGGTGCGGGCTGTGGTACAGCAGCTGCATTTCTGAAGATCCCCGAGGGCAGCCCGTTCTTGCCTGAGGAGAGGTCCATAATTCCAGTGGGAGGACGAGGGCAGGGTTTACCCTTCAGTGCTGCTGAAGCGAAATTCTGAAATTTCCTGTAAATAAAAAACAAGTGCAGGTCCTGTTGTAGAAACTGTTCGGCTCCTCTGGGGGGCTCTGGCCATCTCTTGCAGTTTGAGGCTGAGGGAGGCCGTCCTCAAGGAAAGGAAAGGGTTGGGAAGGTGAGCTGCCACTGAGAGTGTGTTGTGCCATCAACTCACTTGGTGGGTTGGGCACTGTAGCGAGAGTGGGCACTGTGCCTGTTGTAGAGCCGGGGCACACTAAGAGGTCGCAGGTGGCCAGTCCACAGCAGGCAGTTCTCTGGGCCCCTGTGGTGGCAAGGTTAGCCTGGTGTTCATTCAAGGCCTCCACTCTTGTGTTTTGTTTTTTTTTTTTTTTTTTTTGAGTACCCGGGATCGAACTGGGGTCCTTGTGCATCCAAGGTTGGCGCGGGTACCAGTTGAGCTAAATCCCCAGCCCAAGGTCTCCACTCTTGATTCTCTTTTGAAACATTTGTTCCCATGCCTTGTCAGTTTGCCACAGGTACTGATATGTCCGCTGATAGGTCTTCAGAACCCAGATGCCCCCACTCTGCCACCAGTCACCCAGCAGCTGCCAGCTGTCCCTGACCTTTCTCAGCTCAGGCTCAGTCTCCCATAAGAAGGCTTTTTTGGTTCGCTCTGTTGGAAGTTAGTTCTCCCTATTACCTGCCTGGATTTTCCCTCTTCTGGGCTGCCTGGGTTTGCTGCCTGAAGACCTGCTCTTACACAAGCAGACAGTGCTGCCTGAGAGCTGGAGCCACTGTATAGACACGTTCACTGGATGGAGGGCAGAAGCTGTGGGATCACTGCACTGTCTGGCCCCCCGGGGGGTGTTGTGCCTCAAGCCTCTGAGGGTTTCCCTCTTGAGTTTCTTCACAAGGTGCCCTTAGCCTGTGGGTTTCTGAACATTTCCCCTAAGTCATGGGCGGATCTCTCCTGCACATGACCCCTGCTGTTCCCCTCTCCGAGTCCCAGGGGCTGCCCCCTGGGTGCCCCACAGGGCTTCTGTAACCAACTTGGGGAACTGGCTAGCATATGGGATGGGGGAGCCTCAGTCACTCTGAACTGGGTGGTGTTTGGTAGCCTTGCATTTGTGTGGTGGTGGATTTAAGATGAGTCTGCTGAGTAGGGTGGCGCTTGTGTCTCATTGCTGATTTTCATTCCTGGTAGTCACAGTAAAAAATTAAAAAAAAAAAAAAAACAGCCAGGCGTGGTGGCTCACACCTGTAATCTCAGCACTCAGAGGCAGAGGTAGAACGATTGCTGAGTTCGAGGCTTGCCTGGCCTACATAGTGAGTTCAGGGTCAGCCTGAACTACAAAGTAAAAAAAGTCTCAACAAAAGAGAAACCAGGGCTGGGGATGTAAGCTCAAGTGGTACCGCACCAACCGTGGACGTACAAGGGCCAGGGTTCGATCTCTGGTACCACAGAAATAACCCAACCAAAAAAACAACCCCACACATGACGTCATTTTAATGATGTCATGAGGTAGAGGAGGTAGAGTGGGGTTCAGAGTGTAAGATTGAAAGGCAGGATAGGGTTTCCATTCAGATCAAGAGTGGTGTCACTGTGGATTTTCTTGCGTATTCAGCATCAGTTTGCCAAGGAATGGTGAGGAGTATAGGTCGGAGTAAGTTGAGAGCTAGTGGGGTTGTGCCTCTCCCTCCAGAATGGAGGCATTCGCTAAATTCAGCATTTTGGCTAGGGTTAGGATTAGGATTCGTGAGAATGATACTGTCATTTTGACTCTTCCTATGGATTGGGCTTCCCAAACTATAGTGAGGATGAAGGGAACTGTCAGGATTGGAGTTAGCATTAGTGTGTTGTGTATATACCCTTATATAGGGCTTCTTGTATCAGGGAGATTGTGGGCTCAGGCCCAGGACTGGGAGTTCTGACTCTGTGGGAGTGATACACTTGTGTATTTCACTGCAAAATATTTGTTAAGAGCCACGATTCTATTTCTCGATCAAGAGGTTTTGAAATGTCCTAGGTGTTGGGCCTCAGGTACCTGAAGGTGCCCTCGGGGTATGTTAGGTTTGGGATAAGCAGAAAAAAGAGGGACGTGTTGAAGAAATACTTGTAGATTCAGTCAATATTCAGCGTTGGCTGTGTTGTTTGGGTTAAGGTGAGGAAAGGGAATGGGCTCGTTGATGTCATGTGGGCACCTGGGGATCTCGTTGTCAATTTTTCTGGGATATATGGTCAGTGGCTTAGAGAAAACCTCTGGGTGTGTAGATAGCTCCCTCTTGGGATTCAAACTGGATTTGAATGATTTGTTTGAACATAAAAATTCAGGTCGGTGCTATTGTTCCTCAGCAAGCCCCTGGGTCCTAGGGAGCCCTCTGTAGGGTGAGGGTGCAGTTTAGGGCTGGCATTGTGAGGAGGGTGAGGAATACTGTCCTTTTATTGAATCTTGGTTATCGGTATGAGAATTTCTGTCGTTAAGGTTGCGGATTGCTTTAGAATAGGCATGAGGGAGCGTTTGTCGTGCTGATATATGAGGGAATTTGGTTCATTGTGTCCATTTCCTGGTAGAGCCAAAGTTAGCATTTGCTGGATAGATAGCGTCAGGTTGGGGTTCTTGGCATTTTCAGTGACCCATGTGTGTTATTTTCTTTGAGGATGGGATTAGTATTCTGGGTAGCCATAGTATTATTGCGATTGGGTTGTTTTCGGGCTCCATGCTGTTGCCCTTTGGGTAGGCTGCCATTCAGAGACCAGATAAACACAAGCCCTAGCTCCCTCTTGGGTTTCAAAATGGATTTGAATGATTTGTTTAATGATTAGCCTAGTATACACCAAATATTTCATCATGTAATCAACATAAAATTACTAATCTAGCTGGGCATGATGGTGGTTGCCTATAATCCCAGCATTCTGGGAGGCTAAGAGGGGAAGGTCACAGGTTCAAGCCTAGCCTGGCAACTTAGCAAGACACTGTTTCAAAAATTGTAAAAACATCTGGACATTTAGCTCAGTGTAAAAGGACATGGGTTCAAGAAACCTAATGGAATAATTAACATTTTTTTTTGTGCTGAGTTTTTTAAATGGGGTGTTTTGGATTGATACCATTTCAGATGTTCAAGAGCCACATGTAGCTGGTGGCCATTACAAAACATCAGTCAGCTTCAATAGGTGTCTACTCTTCCTAATCCACCTTTAAAGCAGGAGCTGTACTGCTGGCCAGGCACTGTCTGAGAGGGACTACGTCTGGCTGCCCTTTGCACTGCCAGGGTCTGGGCACAGCTCTGCTCCTGACCATGGGGGGACTCTGGGGAGTGTGTGTGCACTCAGCCACTGTGCCCACCTTAGGGGGAAGATGCCACTCTCGGGCCATGAGCGCCAGGCCCTTTTTGGATGTGATGGGCCACACACTGTGTGTTAGAACTGAAATGTCCCCACCATGGCCTCTTTAGAGAGCCAGGCCTCTTGAAAAAGGCCACAGCTGGCTGTGCCTGTTGCCATCTTGGAATGAGGCTGCAGGCTGAAGCATTTATCTATACCGCTGGGTCCAGCTCACTGGCCTGGTGCCTGCTGCTCCTCCTGTTCCCTGCCCTGCACAGGAGGACCTGTGGGTGGCCGCCTGTTTTGTTTGCACAGTGGACAGGCAGACAGACTGTGTGTTAGTTCTCGGGATGCTCACGGTTTGGAGGCATGATGGGTGGGAGTCACGGCCTGGGCCTCACACTGTTCTCTGTCACACAGGCTCAGCTGGAAGCTCAGAAGGCCACGCAAGACTTCCAGAGGGCCACAGAGGTGCTGCGTGCTGCCAAGGAGACCATCTCCCTGGCGGAGCAGCGCCTGCTGGAGGATGACAAGCGGCAGTTCGACTCAGCCTGGCAGGAGATGCTGAACCACGCCACGCAGAGGGTAGGAGCAAAGCTGTGTGTGCAAACCCATGGTGTCACATCTGAGCGCCTGTTTGTACAGTGGTCCCAGAGCCCAGGTGACAGGCTGCAGCACCACTCTCCAAGCCACAAGTTGTTTCCATGTGATCTGGCTGGCGCGGTGCTAAGCCATACTCGGGTGCTGTCACCCTGGGCCTGGGAGTTGCTCTTCCCCTGTCCTGCCCAAGGCCTTGGCAGTGGACTTAGGCTGTTGTCAAGGGCCTAAGCTGGGAATCCCAGGTGAAGCCCTGACAAGTGACAGTCTCAGCCTGCTGGGTCAGCACATGGGCTTGTGTGCTGGTGGGAAGTGGGGGCCATGGTAGGTTATGGCAGAATCAAGTGGGAACCCAGGCCTGGCCTGCAGGATGAGGCCGGGATTCAGGGTGTCACAGTGCAGCAGATTTGAGATAACCTTCAGCACATATTTACTTCCTGGCAGTGCAGCCGCATGCAGAATCTCTCCAGTCCTTCACCCACCCTCACAAATGATAACTTTCTTAGGTTTTTGCCCTGTTATAATAAAATACCATAAACGGAGTGCTTATGAACAACAGAAGTATGTTCTGTCACAGTTCTAGGGGCTGGGGAGTTCCAGACAGAGGCCTGGCAGAGGTGGTAACAGCAAGACCCTGTGCCCTGGTGCGTAGAGGGCCGACTTCCCATCCTCACCATGGAGGGCAAATAAACCCCATGACACTAGTGCCCCTTTGGAAGCAGTCTCCTTCCCAAGGTCCACTTCTTGTTTTGTTTTGTTGTTATTTTGAGACAGTCTTGTTGGGTAGCCCAGGCTGGCCTCGAACTCATGATGTTCCTCCTGCCTCAGCCTCCAAAATGCCGGGCTCATAGGTGTGTGCCACACTCACCTTTCATCCATCTCTTGATTCCTTTTCCTTTTGCAGAAGTTCTATCTCCTTTTCCCATATTAGCTGGTTTTTTGTTGTTCTTTTTAAAATCTTGCTCTTTATTTACATTTTAACTTTCTTGGCCTTTCCCTTTTCAGTGTCACCTGCCATAGCAGCTCAAGCCCCAGGGGACCTGATAATTAAAGATGGCCTCAAACACCCTTAAATAGAACGCCTGACACATAGATGACATCAAGAATCAAATCTACCCTGTTTTCAGAAGCCTGGGACTAGGGCCTGGCCAGGCTTTGAACAGCCTTGAGCCGCCCGCCCCCTAGTGGGCATGATGAGTTAGACATATTGGACAGTTTTCCTGGGTCAGCGCATGAAAAACCAAAGGGGAGGTTAGAAACCTTGGACATGTGTAAGTTGTAGAATGACCGATTTTTTTAAAACCCTGCAGTTCTGCCTCTCTTTTTTCCATGCCTGACAACCCAGCTGATGGTCCGTACGAGCTGGTAAAAAGTTACTGCAGGAATCACTGAATCCCAGGAATAAAACACATTTTTTTCTTTAAAATTTGTATTAGTACATGTTAATACAATTTATAATGATTACATTCATTATGGGATGTTGGGCTTCTGCTTTTCTTAAATCTTTTTCTTTTAGTCTAGCGCTAACAAACTCAGAGAAAAAGCTTTTGACTGACCGTGCAGAACCCACTTTTCCTGAGGCCAAATGTTGTGTTTGGCTTTGAAGTGGCATCAGGTGACGTGGACCTCTTGCCCCCCCCCCATACTGTATCCCCAGCAGCCTCCCAGGCCTGTAGGTTCAGCTTGCTAAGTGCTGCTCGGTGCAGACGCTGCAGCAGATAGGCACTATCTCCTGCCTGTGAGTTCTGGGTCCTCTAGGATGTGTCTCCTCCTTTTCCCTAGTCGTCCTGCAGTGAGAGCAGAGGTCACACTTGGAACTAGGCCCGAGCCAGCGCACTAGGAGGCATCAGGAGCCTGCCACAAACTGGAGTGGTTTTCTGCTGGGTACGGCCACACTGCGGTGGCAGCGTCCTGGGTTCTGAGCTTGGGTCCCTGCTGCTCCCAGCGGGAAATTTGGGCAGCAGGCTTCTTCCACACTAGTAGATTTGGCCTCAAGGGGAGGGTGATGGCTTTCTGTCCTGGGAGATGGGAGAGCTGGCAGCCCGGGAAGGAGGAGTTGGCTTTGCTGGCGTCCACAGAAAGAGACCATATGGAGGAAGAACGGATGTGGCTTGGGAGTGCGGGGGCAGCCACTACACACGACCCAGCAGGCAGCTGCTAGAGAGAACAAGGCAGGACAGGCAATCCGCCCTCCCCAGGCCTGGAGGAGATGAAGGCCTGGGCTGGGACACAGGCTACCCTGACACGGCGGGTCCACACCACTCTGCTCCCTTCTGGGTCCCCTGACAAGAGGGGGAAGGCACGCGGTGAGGGCCTTGCCATCCGGGCAGAGGACCCAAGCCGTGATCCATGGGGCTGGAAGAGAGAGGAAGGTCAGAGAGGCCCTGGGAGAACATGGAGCTGTGCCGTGTGGGTGTCCACTGGTCAGCATGGGGCCTAGCACAGAAACTGCTCTTTTTAGGCTGGCACACTCAGTACCCATAGTGCCAAGAGTGGAAAGGTTTGGTATGTTCTGTGGGCTGCCATGAGGACAGGGTTGAGCAGAGACCCCATGAGCCCTGGTCCTTAGGCCCCAGTTGCTCTGGGATCCTGGAGTAGGGGAGGAGCAGCCCATCACTCTGGGTGACACATCTCTCTCTGTCCTGTGGCCCAGGAGGGGAAGGATGTGGCCTGTGGCTACCCCAGCATCCTCCGCCCTGAGCTGGCCCGCTGCCACCTGCCTGTCTGACATTGGTGCTGCAGCGGTCCTGACCAACCTGGCCCACACAGTTAAACCATTTAGTTCGACAGTCCGAACCTTTCCCATCGTGCACCACGAGGCAGTCAGTTCCTGGGCATCAGGAGCTGGCCCAGGGGGCAGGAGCGCGATCCATCGGTTTTGGGAGCCCTGGGAACACCTGACTTCTCAGTCTGTATGCCAGGGAGACACCCTTAAAGCTGGCCACCCGTGGATCATCTTCAAGACCAGCCTCCAGAGGGAGGTAGGCAGGGGCCTCCTTCAGCCAGGGTCCCCTGGAACATCCCAGCTTAGTGGAAGGAGGCAGAAACAGCTCTGTCTTCCCATGTATGTCCTACGTGCCATACCGCAGAAACGGCAGATGGGGACCGGTAGCCTGATGCACAGAACACAGCCCGCATCAGAAACGCTTCCTCTTCCTGGCCCTTACCCGAGTCACCACACACTGGAGATCCCCCTCCAGCACCCCCTCGCTGCCTTGTGTGAGCCACTGCAGCTGGGAGAGTCCATACCCCCTAGGTTGCCACCAGGGCTTGGTCTCCAGTGGGCCCCACACAGGGCCCTGCACCCAGGAGATGCTTCATCAGCGTGTGACTCTGTGAATCGAGTCTGATGGTAAAATGGAAGAGCACCTCCCGAGAGTCACCACCTTGGGGCTTCTTTACTGTTTTCCTGTGTGGCTTTAGCCCCGTCTCTCTGTGGTCCTCTCCCCTCCTTACCTCCTGTGCCTGCCCCACAGGCACACAGCTCAGGTGGATGCTAGGCTGCGGGTGGAAGGGCGCCTCGGTTTGAGGCAAAGGCACAGCAGGCCCCCAGAGCCGGGAAGCTATCTCCAGAGAGCTGGATGCTGTTCGTGTGGGCAGTCAGGGGTCCAGCCACGAGGTGTCTGTGTGGCTGGGAGCGGGGAGGTGAGGGCCGCTGTCCCAGTCCTGGTGGTATCGCCAAATGCTTGGGGCCCTTGCGTGTTAATTTTACACCACCTCTGCTGCCTGCAGCCTGGGGCCACAGGAGGAGGGGCTGTGTGCTGCGAACCTGCTTCATGAAGGCGATTCTTTGGTTCAGTAGCCATGCGTTACAGATTTTATACCTCTCTATTTAAAATGCATTCAGATGCTCTGAAGTTGAGCTCTGCCTTGAATCCTTCTGTCCTGGCACAAATCCCACCCAGTGTGTAGTCTTTGATAAACTGGGGGGGGATTGTTCAGTATCTTAAAGATTATACCAGTAACTAGGGAAGCAGAGACAGGAGGATTGCTGAGTTCGAGGCTTGCCTGGACTACATAGTGAGCTCAGAATGGAATGACAAAGTGAGACCCTGTCTCAAAAAAAAAGGAATTAAAAAAAAAAAAGATTATACCAGTAAATCTTTCAAGACAAGACTGCAGAGTTACCGAGTTTCCCCCAAGTGTCAAACATGAGATGTTTTTAGTGTGTTTTGTTTCCTTGGGAAATATTTAGTGTTAGATGCAAAGGAAAGGTTCTTTGAAGGTCTTCGATCTTGGGGAAGCTATCTTGATAAGCACATTATCTCATGCCAGCAGAGTTCGGGTCCCCCCTATTTTCCTTCTCTGACAGTTTTCTGTTTTAAAAATTACCTTTAGCTTCTATTAAAAGATACAGTCTTGGGCCAGAGATTTAGTTCAGTGGTTCTGGCATCTGCCGCACAAGCAGAAGGTCCTGAGTTAGATTGCCAGTACCACAGTGCTGGGCATGGTGGCTCACACCTATAACCCCAGCACTCGGGAGGCAGAGTCAGGAGGATTGCTGAGTTTAAGGCTCACCATAGTGAGCTGAGGGGCAGCCTGAACTACAAAGCAAGACCCTGTCTTTAAAAAAAAAAAAACCGGGCCAGAGGGTTAGCTCAGTGGTCCTGGCGCCTGCCTCACTAGCGCAAGGTCCTGAGTTTGATCCCAGTAACCACATACAATGCTGGGCGTGGAGACTCGCGCCTACCAGCCATCAATACCACATACCACAGTGCCGGGTGTGGTGGCTCACGCCTGTCATCCCAGCACTCGAGAGGCAGAGGCAGGAGGATTGCTGAGTTCCAGGCTTGCCTGGGCTCCCTAGTGAGCTCAGGGCCAGCCTGAACTACAAAGGGAGACCCTGTCTCCAAAAAAGGAAAAAAAAAAAAAAGATAAAAGCATAATTGTGATACGGCTATAAAATGTTCTTGAAGCAAAGATTTTAACTGATTAAGAAAGAACTACAATGCAAGATGTTTAAGAGTTTGAGAATTTTTTGATTCAAAAGATAATTTTTTAAAATGTCTAGAAAATCAGTAATGCAGAAGTATATGTATAAACAGATATACAACTAGTCATTATTCACAGGCAGTCAATAATTGCATCTTTGATTAGGACCCAATTCATTTCTCCAGACAGAAGTAGTTCAGGGGTTTAGCCCCTGTGTAGAATGTCCAAAGCACTGACCCCCGCAAAAAAAAAAAAATCATTTGTAATCTGGTGTGGCAGTGCATGCTTATGTGTGCAGAATCGCCAGTTCCAGGCCAGCCTGGACAACTCAGTGGGAACCTATTAGGCCTGGGCATGTGCCTCAGTTGGGAGAGCATTTCCCGTGTGGGCCATGGGTCCTGCAAGGGGCGGGGGCTCTTCTGTATCTGAAGGTTTTCAGTAGCTCCCAGCATTGAATAACAGCTCCAAGACAGGTTGGGGTTGGCCCGGGAAGGTCCTCAGACAGGACACTCTACCATGTTTTCGTGCCAGATCAGTTTTTTGTGTGTTTTTCCTTACTCCTTTTGGTGAGTAAGTGAGTAAATAAGCTGCTCCAGGGCCACCTGGCCGTGGAGAGCGGAGACAACCTGCTGTGGGCTTCACCTTGAGTTACGGGGGAGACGGTGATATCCTTGGGGGCCTCTGGGGTCCTCCCTGATGCTCCTCGGGGAAATGGAGAGTAGCCTATAGCCTCTCTTGGCTGTGACGTTGTGTGAGACACAAGAAGATGGGGAGGATGTGGCTGGCTGCTTGTGGCAGACCTGTTCTGTCTTTCCTGCCTCTCCCCGCATGACAGGCCTGTCCTGAGGCTTTGCCTTGGACAAGCAAGGACAGAAATATTCCTCACATCTTCAGAAATGTGCCTCTGAGCCACCTCGACTTGGGCTTTGGAGGGCCCTTGATTTCTTCAACTAGTTTTTATCAACAGACTTACAAAATGTTCCACCAGAATATCCCCACAGCTCTGAACTGCCCCCTAGCTACAGGTTATTATAAGCCTCAGTATTTGATCTGCATGAAGCTGTTGTGAATTTAAAACGTAAAGTCAAAACCTTCTGTCCCAGATTTTTCTGTGCCAGTCAGCAAATTCAGGATGTTTTCGAAAGGACCAAACAGCTGATGTGGTTGCCTCATCCCCCTAACTGGTCTGGTCCGCTGCCTCTTCTTGTGGTGTCTCCTTTCTTTGGTGGCCATGTGCCTGCCCACCAGCCGGTCCCAGGGAGGGAGGAGAGGCACTCAGGATGGCTCCTTACAGCAGGAGGCCTAAGCAGAAGAAAGCAGACAGAGAATGAATCCGAGGATTTCAAAAATTTCTCTCATTTTTATTTTTCCATTTTCCCCCACCACGGCCAGACCCAGCTTGGCCACAGAATCATACACAATCTTTCCAAAGTAGAACAGTAGGAAGGAATGCCCTATTTCATTGGGTGGTTACTTTTTTCTTTTTTTTTTTTTTTTGAGTCAGGGTCTTGCTTTCTAGTTCAGGCTGGCCCTGAGCTCAGTGTGTAGCCTGGGCAAGCCTTGAACTCAGGAATCCTCCTGCCTCTGCCTCCAGAATGCTGGGATGACAGGTGTGAGCCCAGGATTGTTGTATGTGTTAACTAGGGATTGAACCAAGGACTTTGCACTTGCTAGGCAGGCACTGGAACCACTGAGCTAAATCAACGGTCCTGGACTCTTAGTCTTAGTCCTCCTGTTTTCCTCAAAGAAAAGTTGTGTAAGTCATACCCCATCTGGAGGCTGACCTGGCTTACTGGCTGCCCTCTTCTTTCACCTGAGGTCATGGAGGCAGAGCAGACCAAGACGCGGAGTGAGCTAGTACATAAGGAGACAGCAGCCCGGTACAATGCTGCCATCGGCCGCATGCGACAGCTGGAGAAGAAGCTCAAGAGAGCCATCAACAAGTCCAAGTAAGCCTGGCGCAGCCTTCCTGGCAGTGTGCTTACCGTCTTCCATGGTCTGCTCTGCTTCTGTGTGCCACACGCATAGACCAGGATGGCAAGGCTTTGATATGGCCTGGGCCCTCGCCAGAGCCCAGGCCAAGCTCCCTTCCCACACATCCTAGGGGATCCTGTGTCCGAGGATGTTGAGGAGCAGGTTGCTCCTCACCTACTTGGCAGACACAGTAAAAGGGTCAAAAACTCTGGAAAATTCTGGTAGTGCCTATGGCTCTGTGGCTGACTGGACAAAGCTTCTCTCTGTTTACCTGTCAAGATAATGGGTATAATTTGTCTACCCAGTACATGGTCTCTGTGGATAAAATTCTGTAAGTCTGGTTTAAATGGAGCTTTTCTCATGTGCTTCTCACTGCTACCCCCTCTTTATTTTTACAAAATAATGTTCCTGGTGGGCAAATACAACTCTCGGGACAAGCCCCTGCTATTGGCAGTTGGGGGCCTCCAACCAAAAGCAGCACGACTTCAAAAGGCCCACCAGCGGAACATGCATGCTTGCCTACCAAAGGCCTCTGGGAGGAGATGGGCCGCTGGGAGCTCAGCACAGGCCCACCCTTGCCCTGGTGAAAGAAAGGTGCCAGACCCTTGAGGATGAGGCTCTGAGCAGCCACAAGAGCTCGGCCCTCTTGTGCTGCGTCCCACCCACTCTGTCCTCCCTGCACACGCAAGCTTGCCTTTTACTTCTGCCCGCTGCCTTTCAGTGTCTGTGTGTACACACACGTGTGCCCAAGACGGCTCGCCATGCTCCTGTGGGGGGGGGTTGGGTAAAGGAGGAGCTGAGGTGGCTGCAGGACGCCACCCGTGCGGGAGCAGCCTCCACGCTCTGCTTCAGCGCGGTCTCCAGAGCCCTCACCTGCACACGCCTCACAGTTACCTTCTCCCACCTCTTCGCTGTTCACACGGAGTCCCCTTGTCTTACTCCCGACCTTCCCAAAGTGCAGGAAGCGGTCAGGGCCGGCCCCCCCACCCCGGCGGCCCCTCTGGCTGCTGGCTTAGGGCACAGCCGTCATCTCCAATGCTCACTCTGGCCCCACTTCCCCGCCCTTTCTCCTGGGCATCCTGTTGCTGCTGAGCCAGCCACATGCCCTCCACACCTGGCATGCATTCCTGTGGTCCCACAGGGCGCCTGTACCCTCTTTTGTGCAAGTTTCAGGATTTCTGTGCTCACCAGAGGTGTCCCGCCCTGTCCGTGTTGCATTCACGGTGAGGAGCAGTGACACTGCTTCCTGCCCAACCTCGCCAGCTCACACCCGAGTGTGCTGGGCACAGTGACGGCCTCGAACAGCCTCTCTAGGGAGAAGGGAAACGAGGGTGCGAGGAGCCTGGCAGCTGGAGATCAGGGCCAGGGCAAGACCACAGCGGTTGCCCGTGTCATTCAAGTCCTAGGAAATGCTCCCAGCATCACCTCCTGTCAGGCCCTCCTTGTCAGAGTTCTTGTCACACCGTGGCAAGGAGACCCAGTCAGCTGTAGTGGGGCCTGCCGTGCCCCTTGTGGACTTGACTGCTCACTGTATCATATTGCTCTTACGATTCTTTGTAATGTCTTCACAGACCTTACTTTGAACTCAAGGGAAAGTACTACATCCAACTTGAGGTACGTGTTGCCTTCAGATCTGTTATTCTGAGGCGGGGTCTCCCTGTATAGTTCAGGCTGTCCTCACACTATGTATCTCAGGCTGGCCTCTGACCCACAACAGTCCTCCTGCCCCATCCTCCAAGTGCTGGGGTCACAGGCATGTACCACCATGCCCGGCTCACAGATTGAGTGTTGTTGTGCAACCGAAGCCCTGCTTTCCTGTGGCAGAGGCTTTCTAGGGCCCCATTCACTACAAGGGGAGAGTGGAGAGACCCGTTCTTTTCTGTACTTTGAGACCTCAAAGTGGTCTAGGTTGGCTTTTCCATGGTGTCTGAAGTCACCCTGCAGGTTGTACCAAGCCTGTGGTTCTCCCCGGGCACCAGCAGCACTTGAAACCCAGGTTCTTAGAGCCCCGATCAGCCCCCCCACACAGGGCAGCAGTGTGAGTTGTAGCAGCTCCAAGGAACGATACAGTGCGCAGACCGCAGCGCTGGGAGCTAGACAGCGAGAAGTGGAGCTGTGTTTGGGGCCCAGTGTTTGTTCCTGCTGGGCCGTCACCCGTGCCTGTGGATGGACAGCAGCCCCTAGAAGGGACTCGGGGTGCTGGTGGCTGACTTCCTGTGGGGTGAATGGACAGTGCTGATGAGAGCAGCCCCGCCCATAGTCATGTCTGAGGTAACTGTCTGAAAGTGGGACCCTGTGCAGAAAACGTACATGCGCTGTCACTTGGAAAGCACTCGAGGCCCACGGGGGAATGGCCAGTGGTGCAGCCTCACGTTTCCCAACAGCAACTGAAGAAGATGGTAGATGACCTGCAGGCCAAACTGACCCTGGCAAAAGGCGAGTACAAGACAGCCCTGAAGAACCTGGAGCGGATCTCGGATGAGATCCACGAGCGGCGGCGCTCCAGTGCCATGGGGCCTCGCGGCTGTGGCGTGGGCGCCGAGGGCAGCTGCACCTCTGTGGAGGACCTGTCCGGAGCCAAGCCCGAGCTCGATGCGGTTTCTGGTGAGTCAGCAGGCGCGATCGTGACTGTGGGGGTCTGCCTCCAGCACGGGCTGTGCCCCTCACTGAAGGATTTGACAGTCGGGTAGCCCCACCGCCGTTGCCAGTGGTTTCTCACATTCTGTGGAAAGCTGTTCTCACCAAGATGCTGCTAAGTGTTACCCAAAAGTCAGGGTTCTGTGGCCCAGTAAGTCTGGAAAATGCCAGACTTGGATCCCTCTGACTGTGCCCGCGAGAATGAGCTCTGCCATGTCTGTGCCACAGAGGAGTTGTCCTAAGAAGTCCCTGGAATCCTGGCCTTCACATCATTCCCAGGAAGTGTGACACCATCTGCTTGTGCTGAGTAGGGGAGTGGTGAGGGTCGCACGAAAGGCCTGGCACCCCAGACGCACTCAGCAGCAAGTGGTGGCTCTAACTAGTGTCTGAGCGTGGACACCTGTGATGTGGCTTCTGCTGCAGTCAGGAAGAACAGTCTTTAAACATTTCATTACTTTTGTTTTCCTGTGGCATAATCCCTGGTTGGCTTTGTCTTGGGCCCCTTTCTCAGTAATTCTTTAATTCCATCAGCAGTTTGGGTGTCAGGTCCAAAGTAGATTAAGCAGTGATGGTGCCAATTACTTTAATGTATACTGTAAAACCTGTATGGAGAGGAGGACTGTGGAGCTCAGAAAGGATAAGTCACTTAGCAAGGCCATAGGTAGCAGTGCAGTTGGGATCAAGAGTCAGGTCTCAGCCTATTTTCTTTCTCCAATGTTACAGGTTTTTTGTTTTGTTTTGTTTTGTTTTTGAGATGGTCTTCGCTCTATAGTGTAGGTTGGCCCTGAACTCACTATGTAGCCCAGGTTAGCCTCGAATTCATAGCAATCATCCTGCCTCTGCCTCCCGAGTGCTGGGACTACAGGCATGAGCCACCACACTTGGCATTCTGGTGTGTGGTACCAGGGATTGAACTAGGGACCTTGTGGTTGCCAGGCAGATTCCAGAACCACTTAGCTAAATCCCTGGCCCTCCAACACTATAGTTCTTCATTTTTTACAGTCCTCCATGGAATGCTGCAAGGCTATTTTAAACATGTAAGGGGTAAAGGAGAGTGGGAGGACACAAGAAGCAGGAATGTGTATGGGCTGAAGGGACAACAGCTAAAGGCTAATAAGGCGCTGAAGCCACAGGACTTATTGTGGTCCACAGGCTACAGAACACTGTAGAATGATTTTCTTTGTAGCAAACAGTGATCTAGGGAGGCTCTGAGTAGGTGTTTTGAAAAGATCAGAAGTCACCTGGAAAGAAAGAGAAGACCCCCACAGATAGATCTTCTCTATGGGGCTCTTTCCTCCAGCAGCGCTTGGTCCTGCCCCAGATGGAAGCTCCAAAGTAAATTGTCTTTGAAAGACAGGCTTTGTTTGGGACAAATTACAGAAGCCAGCCTGTCTCCGTGGGAATCGGGACTGAGGGAAGTGTCCAGACCTATGGCTGAACTCCTCTCTCATCTGTAGTCTGTATCTGGTGACCGATTTCTGGGGCAGAGGCTAAGAGGGCTGCAGGACAGCAACTATCCATGGACTCCATCTGATGCCCTTTGTGCTGCTGTAGAGGCTGGACAGACAGGCACAGGCCCGCAGCGCTTTGTGAGGGCAAGTTCTGCAGTCCCGTGCTGGTCTGGCTGCCTGCCAGCAGAGAACGCTTCAACGCTTCAGCAAGGGTTTAAGGAACTAGGTTACTGTCACACCCTGTCACTGGTGTTCTTTCTCATCTTAGTGGCCTCAGAAGCTTTTGAAGATGACAACTGTAGCAACTTTGTGTCTGAGGATGACTCGGAAACTCAGTCTGTGTCTAGCTTCAGTTCAGGACCAACAAGCCCACTGGAGATGCCAGACCGGTTTCCTGCAGTCACGAGGCCCGGCAGCCTGGACCTGCCCAGCCCCATGTCCCTGTCAGAGTTTGGGATGATGTTCCCGGTGTTGGGCCCTCGGAGTGAGTGCAGTGGGGCCTCCTCCCCCGAATGTGAGGGAGAACGAGGTGAGTGCCAGCCCTCAGCCCTCCCGCTGCTGGTGTGCTGACGGCCCTTCGCCCCGAGCCACGCCGCTGGGGCTGCTGTGAAGCTGCTGGTGGCAATCACTGAGAACGTTTCCAGGGGCTGCTCCGGGCTCCTGGCTCTCCCTGACCAGCCTGACAAAAGTAGAGCTCAAGTCCTCACCGGCTAGAGGGAATGGTTTCCCAGCTACTCATTTAATCTCTAATTATATGGAATATATAAAAGGATATGAAGAATAAAAGTATTAACATAAATGATATCATGGGGAAGTACCCACTTGGATTCTAATGTGCGTTGGGAAATCCTGGGAATTCCGAAGGGCTGGCCTGGGCTGTCTGGTTGGTTTTTGCCTAATTTTCAACTGTCAGTACCCAGTAGATAACCTTTGATCTCCCACAGGCGACAGGGCAGAAGGGGCAGAAAATAGAACAAGTGACAAAGCCAACAATAATCGAGGTCTCAGCAACAGCAGTGGTGACAGCAGCAGGGGCAAGAGCCAAAGCAGCACTTCCCCGGAGGGCCAGGCCTTGGAGACCCGGATGAAGCAGCTGTCCCTCCAGTGTTCAGAAGGAAGAGACGCAATTATTGCTGACATTAAAATGGTGCAGATGGGCTGATCCCGACTTATGGCCCATGTGCAAAAGAATATTCCTCATGAAACTGGAGAACGTTGTGCCAATAATCATTTAACATATGCCAAATCTTAAGCATTTACTCTAAACTGCACTAATGAAGTTTCGGTGACCTTGAGGGCCGAAGAGTTTTCTTCTGGTAAGAGTTTATGGGCTGGGTTGTTTTCCAGAGCAGAGTTACTGCAAGTGGACTGTGAATAGGTTCACAGCTTTTGGGGAACATTCCCTGTACGAGGGCTGTGGAATGACTAGTTCCTGTGAAAAAAACCTCCTGGAAGCTTAGCCAAGCTGGAGGCTGTAATGTGAGTCTCTCCCTTCTCTGGCCCTCAGTTCAGGGGAACTGAGATACTCTCTCCATTATATCTCAGGCCATTTAAATAGTTTAAAAACCTACACACAAAACCCAAGTGTTCAGAGCACACCTTTTTGACCTAGTGAAGGCTTAAATATTCCAAGAACACAATTACCTCTGGTGTTCAGAGGGGCCTTTTTAAAAAGCATGTATGCTGGGATACTCTTAAAAGCATTTCCTAGGAAGGCTACCATGAACTGCACTTTTAGGGGCGGGAAAGGTGAACAGCAGCGTGGGGGCGGGGTAACGAGGGTAGCAAGGACACCTTACAGGAGGGGATTTGTGGCTGCGGGAGAGGAGGGTGCCTAACAGTGTCATCCTGCCAGACAAGGGGGTTTGTTCTAAGACAACTGCATGTGAAGAATGGCTGCCATTGTTAAATCTAGATGGACGAGGTGTTCATTTCTATATAGGTTGTAACTTTTAAAATAAATGAAATTATTTAAGGGTTATGCTGCACTAGTTTTCTTTAGAGGAAACTGTCCATAAAGTTAGGAAAGGGAGTAGGCATGTGTTGGGAAAGGCTGTTAAATAGAAGCAATGGAGTCTGTTATGCTACTAGTAGTATTAAGACAGCTTTTCTTTCCTGTTTTATTGGTTATGCATAGAGTGTTGTCTTTCATTTGTCTTGTTTTGTTAGGAAAAAGTTTAGCATTTCTAAAGAGAAAAGCAACCTCCCCATTTCAAATCGTTAATCCTGTCACAGCTTGTATATTTTAGACATTTGTATATCTCTTCATAGTAGTTTTTTTATTGACTGATACAGTACCCTAATTACAAGGTTATTTTGTACTTGTGTTAATACCTTGAATGTAATAAAAAACTGTTTAAGAAAAGTTTGTGTGACTTCAAATAAGAAATTCCAGTGTTGCCTAACTTCTGTTACAGGTCCCCCCGTACCCTAAGGAAGGTCATTTGTCTCAGTTTTAGTTAAGTTCCTGAATCCTAGTAATTTAAGCCCAAATATGAAGTTTGAATTAGAATTACACTCTTGATAGCACAGCAGTAAGGAGACAGTGGCAAGGAAATACAGGTAAGGCGGGTTATGTGGGGAAGACATTTCAGCCCTGGGGCCTAAACCCTTGTGTGTGGCCTCATCCCCAAGGCCTGCATTGGTCTGTGCTCCACTTGGACGTTACCTCTCAAGCTCCTGGATAATTCTAGAGTGTTTCGTGGATAAAAGTCAGATGGCTATTGTGATCCTTTCTCGAGCAGAAATGTCCAAGTGCAGTCTTTTTATCTATGGACTTTTAATGTGTGTTTGTATTAAAGCATGCTGTAGGGAAAGGTGCAGGGTTACCCAATAATCACGGGGATTCAGATGTTTTACCTTACAGTTTTTGCTCCAAATTCACCGCTGTTAATAGAATCCCAGTGACCCTAGTTTCAGGGTCTGTTCAATTCTCGCGTTAAATCCCCATGTACTGTGGCTTTTATCTCTAATAGAAGAGAGCGGTGAGACTATCATGGATTACTGTTCACGAGAACTGTTCTGAGGCACTGCTCATTTTCCCACTTTCTGCTGAGATGACCTGAAGTTCCTATGAATGTTCCTTAGAAACTGGGCAGTCTATTGTTCAGAATCTAATGTGTGGTGAATTTCGGGCTCCAGTATCTGTAACCCAGAGAGGTAAACCTTGTATTTGCCTTTCAGAAATACAAGCCACAAAAGATTTCATTAATGATTAGAAATTTATCTCTGGGCCAGGGATTTAGCTCAGTGGTTCTAGCGCCTGCCTTCTAAGTGCAAGGCCTCTAGTTTGATCCCTGAATTCAATCCCTGGTACCACACACCAAAGTGCTGGGCGTGCTGGCTCAAGTTTGTCATCCCAGCACTTGGCATGATAGAGGCAGGAGGATTGCCGAGTTCGAGACTTCCCCACGCTACACAGCAAGCTCAGGGCCAGCATGAACTACAAAGCAAGTCCCTGTCTCAAAAACAAAAAACAAAAAACAAAAAAAACCCAAAACCTCACAAAAACTCATACATTTTGAGAGAATGGAAGTGGGACGGTTTTCTAGCACTGGGGTGCGCTCTTGTCTTTAGGAAGATAAGCCCGTGCCTGTTAGTGAGATTCCTGGATCGTGGCGGTGCTATTCTCCTTAGTGGATTAATCTCCTGATGTTCATGGCAAAATGTGCCTTTGGGAGATAGGGCACAGCTGGAGGGGCCTTTGGCAGCTGTCTCCTGCTAGTGATCATTCCCGGTGCCCTGCTTTCTGGGTGCCAACAAGGGAGCAGCTTTGCCCTACCACACCATTCCGCCATGATGTTCCTGCTTTGGAGTCAGCTAACCGTGGTCTGAATCCTCCAAAACCATAAACCAAATGAAATCTCTCCTCTTGCAGGCATTGAGTATTTCGTCCTGGTGTTACAGCTTACATCTACATGTCCCCCAGAGCTTCATGTGCTCGATCACAGGTGGGGCTTTTGGGGCAGTGATGGATCAAGGGTCTATTTCACTGATCAGTATAATGGGGCATGATGCTGGGAGGTAGCACCTGGGGGGAGGAGGGGGGGTCACTGTGGGTGTGGCCTGGAGATAGATATGAATTTTTTTAAAACCTGCCTTGAGTGCTGCTGCTTCCTGCCTTCTCTACTATAAACTGTTTCTCTTCTGCCATGCCTCCCTGGCTTGGAAACCAGCCAAGTATGGACTGAAACCTCTATGAACTGTGAACTAAAACAAGCCTTTCCTCCTTTTAACTTATGGGTGTCAGCACTTTATCCCAGCAGTGAAGTAAAACATAGACTTGAGATTAAACGCAGCGGACTAATTAATCTGGAGGAAGAAATTTCAAGGCAATCTGAGGTTGAGGGCTTTTAAGCCAGATGTACCTTCAGCATCGAGAGCATACAGCAGAATAACTCCTTGGCCACAGAGCTGTCATTCCTCACTGCTGGGTGGCTTGAACCACTAGTGGTACATGAAGAACTGTCCCATTGGGTGGCTTTTTATTCTATCAGTAAAAAGACCAATAGTGATTGGATCTACATGTACCACCAGTAGTTCTTCCTGCCAAACAGTGTAATAGCACTGCTGTATCTAAAGAGTGACAGGGACCCTGAGATAAAGTGGTCCGGCCTGTGAGGAGCTACTGAATCAGCACTGAACTAAAAGCAAGAGGAAACCTTTAACATCAAATTTTGGGCTAGAGAGTTAGTTCAGTGGTTCCGGCACCTGCCTTGCAAGCGCAAGGACCTGAGTTCGATCCCTGGTAACCACATATAATGCTGGGCGTGGAGACACGCCCACCAACAATCAACACCGCATACCACAATGCCGGACGTGGTGGCTCACGCCTGTAATCCCAGCACTTGGGAGGTTGAGACGGGAGGATTGCTGAGTTTGCGGTGGCTTGCCTGGGCACCATAGTGAGCTCAGGGCCAGCCTGAACTACAAAGCGAGACCCTGTCTCCAAAAAGCAAAAAAAAAAAAAAAAAATCTTCAAATTTTATAGATTGCACTTCAAGAGGTGACTGCAACTCACTACCAGTTGGATTCAGACTTTGTCACAAGTATTCTGTATGAGAACAATGTGATCACTACAGATCTGATGCCAAATTCTCAGAATGTTGTGGATAGTTATGTGGCTCAGTATTTTGAAAAAAAGATTAAAATTGAGTTCTTATCACCTGAAAGCAAACAAATGGAGAACTATGTCTGAATCTTGGCATGAAAAGTACCTGGATTTTCAATGCAGGGCCAGCATCTAGAGTTACTGCTGTCACTGTGGTTGTAACAAGAGAAATTATTGCTGGAACTGTTGTGCCAGTAATTTCCAGAAAGAAGAAAACAACAAATTATGAGAAGGCCAAGATAAAGGCAACAGGTAAGATGCACAGAGAACTCAATGCGTCACTACAGTAATTTGAAGATTAATCACGAGGGAAATTAACAAAAGGATTCAGATTACAAATGCATGAGCACAGGACAAAATTATCTTTGAGTATTACTAGGTTATTTAAAGTCATTTGTAATAGTAACATCTATAAGGACCTTAACATTTGTATTACTGATCTTAAAATCTAACTGTAAGTATCTTATCTATGCAGATCTAAAATAAGACCAAGAACTGTCCCCCATGAAGAGCATGGTAAATGTTCTTCCAAAGTAGTCTGAAGGACACTGTCTTATTGGTGACTGAAAGCTGCCTTTCTATTTGAGTCTTGCAAATACAAACTTTTAATTTTTTTGTTTGTTTGTTTTGTTTTTGTAGCCCAGGCAAGCCTCTAACTCAGCAATCCTCCTGTCTTTGCCTCCCAAGTGCTGGGATTACAGGCATGAGCCACCACACCTGGCTAAAATAAAATTTTTTAAAACATTTAAAACTGAGGGCTTAGAATTTGAACATATATTTCAGAAACAAATTTCATTAATCTGCCACTGAATTAAAAAAAATTTTTAAAGCACGTTTTCATACAAATAATTATTTTCAGTGAAACAAGCTGAAACATTTTAGTAAATCAAATTCTCTATGTATAAACTTTTATTTCAGTTAAAGGCAGCAGGAATACAAAAGAGATTTTGATAATTATAAAGTAGAGACAATTAAAAATTCACCCTATTTTCAGACCTTTAAAATCTCAAGTGTTCTTGTAAATAACTAGGAATGTACACGACACTACTTGGCAGCTCATTCTTTCTGTACAACCCATCACCACATACGAAATTTTCAGTTTCTTCAGAGCGCTGTTACAAGAGTGCTGCCCTACAGAGTAATTTAAAAAGACTACACAAACTCAATTGTCAAGTCTTAAATACCTCAAATTACTACTTTCATCAACCTGATAAAACAATTGCAACTGTGAATACATCTCAATTCTCTCTAAACTTCCATGGGAGATGGATTTTAACCCCAAATTACCTTTTTTCTCAAGCCTGAGCATTGTCATGCTAAGCTAACTCGTACTTCTTAAAGCTTTATTCTTTTATAACATTTGGACAACAATAAACATTTTAAAGTTATAAATAATGCAACATTAATTACAGTGACATGATTCATTTGGTTATCAGTTGCCAAGATATACAGAGGAGTCAACACTAACATCTTTAACAACATGCTTTCTAAAAGTGGAAAACGTATTTCAGGATATTAAAATAGTCTGCCATTCCATTCAGTTAGTCTGTATCCCTCATCTGATCTCAGCCTTATCCTCTGAGCAAAGGTATCTCACAGTGATGACCAAGTCTGATTTTTTGGAGGTACTGGGTTTAGACTTTTTTTTTTTTTTGAGACAGGGTCTTGCTTTGTAGTTCAGGCTGGCCTCAAACTCACAGCAATCCTCCTGTCTCTGCCTCCCAAGTGCTGGGATTACAAGCGTAAGCCACACACCTGGCATTATGGTGTGTGGTACTGACTGCTGGTGGACATGAGTCACCACGTCCAATTTCATTGTAGATGGTTACTGGGGATCGAACCAGGGACCTTGCACTTGCTAGGCAGGTGCTGGAACCACTGAGCTAAATCTCCAGGCCCGGGGTTTGAACTCTCAGGCTTGCAAGGTAGGCACAGTACCATTTGAACTAAATTCCTGGCCTGAAGTCTGATTTTTAATCATGTGCATTTTTATACAAAATGGCCCCTAAATGCAAGCCAACTCTATGTGCACAAAACCATGTAAACAGTATTTCTAAGTGATAAAAGTAATTCTTACTATATACAGTTCTTACCAAACACCAAGCACTAGATTCCATTATAACATGTTTTGAAACTCAGTCCTGTTCTGATTGTTGTTTAGATTGTGTCCTCATCTGAAGAGCTGACGCTTGTGTTAAGTCTCAAATCCAGTTATATTGCTAAGATTTCTGTTACTGAAGCTGAGTTGTCTTGATGGGGATAACACTATTAAAGTCCAAGAAAAAAGGTCCTTCTTGTTTAGGTAAAAAAGTACTAGGAATGATATTAAAGATCCCAGCTGGTATGGTTTCTAACTCCAGGTAGCAAAATCCACACCTAAATTAAGAAAAATGAGAGAAAGGTTATAGAATATGCCACAATAAGTGAAGTATAAATTGAATATAATCCAAATGTGTTACCTGTAATCACCACTAGATTTCCTCTGAAACCCATGGGGAATAGAATCACCCATCAAAGAAACTGTTACAACCTCAAATCCAACACTATATTGCCTAGAAAAATGAATAGCATTATTGTATTAGTAAGCACTTGCAAATAAATACATGACTTAAAAATATAAAATGCAGATGAACTATCCAGCTCAAACATACACTTTCTAAAGCTTCGATAGGAAGAATAATACTCTGAAATCACAGTACTACAAACTATATAAAATACCATTTATATTTCATTGAAACCATGAAGACTCAGACTGGGGCCAGGAATTTAGCTCAAGTAGTAATGCACCTATCTTGGAAGCAGAAGGAAAGAAAAAAAGACACACCATGTTAAGCTTCCTTTAAGAGAGACTGTTTTCACCACTGGCTCCTCAGGGATACTTTCAAAGATAAAACACTCATTTAAATTTAAAATTTAAAAATAGGCAAAAAAAATATGGATCAAAGAAATAGCATATGTAACGTGGCATTCCAAATCAGTAGTGAATGCAAGATTCACTTAGATGGTGGGCCGGAGGGTTAGCTCAGTGGTTCCAGCACCTGCCTGGCAAGCGCAAGGTCCTGAGTTTGATCCCCGGTAACCACATATAATGCTGGGCGTGCAGACACGCCCACCAACAATCAACACCGCATGGCACAATGCTGGACGTGGTGGCTCATGCCTGTAATCCCAGCACTCGGGAGGCAGAGACAAGAGGATTGCTGAGTTCGTGGTGGCTTGCCTGGGCACCATAGTGAGCTCAGGGCCAGCCTGAACTACAAAGTGAGACCCTGTCTCAAAAAGCAAAAAAAAAAAAAAAGATTCACTTAGATGGTGATAGGTGGTAAAATTTTGGGGAAAAAAATATTACATTCTGTAGCAAATATACATCTGTATTCTAGAAAGTGTACTTTTTTTTTTTTTTTTTTT
>PVIC010019852.1:0-30140 GCA_004025085.1 Thryonomys swinderianus | reverse complement strand
AGAAGCATCCAGGGGAGGGACCTGCGCCCAGCTTCCTCACTAGAGAGGCTCCTCTCTCCCGTCCCCGGTAACCTCAGCCCCAAGCCACTAGCATGATGGCCGGTGCCCAGCATTTCACTCACAGCACCTCGCTGCACCCTCCGCTGCCCCTGCGGGGTGCTGCTGGGAGTGTCACTGTGCGCGAGAGGCTTCGTGGCCCATCTGGCACCACGCAGCTGGGAGGTGTTGGGTTCCAGCACGAGCCACTAGGCTGCGTTTGGTCTTGACCTTTATTTGAGAAGGATTCAGTTTAAAGCTGGGCATCTAGGCACCTTTATCAAGTGACTGGACAAATGAATTTTATAATTAGTAAGATGTTTGCACATGGGGCCGGAGGGTTAGCTCAGTGGTTCCGGCGCCTGCCTCGCAAGCGCAAGGTCCTGAGTTTGATCCCCGGTGACCACGTATAATGCTGGGCATGGAGACACGCCCACCAACAATCAACACCGCATACCACAATGCCGGACGTGGTGGCTCACGCCTGTCATCCCAGCACTCGGGAGGCAGAGACAGGAGGATTGCTGAGTTTGCGGTGGTTTGCCTGGGCACCATAGTGAGCTCAGGGCCAGCCTGAACTACAAAGCGAGACCCTGTCTCAAAAAGCAAAAAAAAAAAAAAAAGATGTTTGCACAGACTCTTACAGTTTGGATCACACGGTCTCCCAAAAGACTCACGTGGTCAGAGGTGGGGTTTTTGGAAGGTGATCAGAGGATGATGGAACTAACCTCATCAAAGCATCCGTCTCCTGCTGGGTTCCTACCGAGCAGGCTCTTAGGGCATGTCCTGTCCCCAGCCCTGTCCTCCTTCCCTGGCTCTTTCTCCGCGTTTCCCGGTGGCCATGGGGTGAGCAGCTTTCTTCCGCTGTGCCCCTCTGCCATAAGCCCAGAGTGGACAGAAACCTTGAGAACTGTGCACCAAGGTAGCCCTTTCTTCCTTTCAGTTGTGTATGGTAGATATTTTATCCTAGCAACAAAAAGATGATTAACACACAATCCATCCCTACTTCTTAATTTTCCTACTGTATAGCCAGGTTTGGAAGAAGGACTGAAATGGATGACGGAGGAATCTGGAATTTATAAACTATTCACAAATGCCTGTGCTTTGTTCAGTGGGTATTTCTGGGCGCAAGTGAGGATGGATCATGCTCACGTCCTCAGTGATTTAAAGGCTGAATGCAGGTCACAGAACGAGAGTGAAGACTGTGGGGCTACTTGGCGACAGGGAGACGAGGGATTCCAGATAATTCTTTGAAAATAAAGCTTGTTTACCTGACAGGTTTGCATTCTGTGTTCACCTTTTATGGACCGGCAGGGAACAGTGGAGTAACACAGGGGTTTGCAGGTGGATGAATGAACCCCCAGGGGCGGGAGGCAAGCTGGCTGTGACCGGCCTCACCTTCGGGGTACACCTTTTGAACTCTGACTAGCGAACTCAAGTATTTCAGTTCTTTCCCCTGGACTAGAGCAGCAGGTAATCTCTTTCGCAGCCTGTCTCCCCAGGGTATGCTTCCCTTAAAGGTGGGGCATCCACAGCCAAAACTGCAAACCAACCCCAGATTTTGTGTTCTCCGATCACGTGCCTTTCTCCTTTCCTTCTGCAAAGGCTCCATTTTTTTTTTTTTTGAGACAGGGTCTCAAAAAAAGTAGTTCAGGCTAGCCCCCTACTCACTATGTAACCCAGGCCAGCCTTGAACTCACAGCAGTCCTCCTGCCTCTGCCTCCTGAGTGCTGGGATGACAGGCATGAGCCACCACGCCCGGCACTGTGGTGTGTGGTACTGATTGCCGGTGGGCGGGAGTCACCATGCCCGGTATTGTATGTGGTTACCGGGGTCAAACTCAGGACCTTGCACTTGCGAGGCAGGCGCCGGAACCCTGGCCCCAAATGCTCCACTTTTGAAGATGTCCACTTAAAAGTTGTTGGCACGGTGGGGCACACCTGTAATGCCAGCCCTCAGGGGGCTGAGGTAAGATTATGAATTTGAGAAGAAGTCAGTCTGGGCTACCAAGGGAGACCCTGGCGATAAACAGAAAAAGAAAAAAGGAAACGAAAGTTTAGAATCAAAGTTTAGAAGAACTGGCTCACTCCTAATTTTCTGCCATGTACAATTCAAGGAACCCGTGAGTTGCTACAAGTTCCCAGGTTGCCGCGGTAGGCACCTTGTTTTTACAAAAAGTCAAGTCAAAATTTTAGGTTTCCTGAGTGTTCCATGACACTGTGCAAAGTTTTTCTTTACATATATAAAAGTTCCTTGAATATACACTAGGCTATTCATCCCAAAATATCACAAGCTTTTTCAATCAAAAAGTGAACCGCTTTGACATTTTACTATAAGAAACTGTCACTTTTAGAATTTGATGAGACAATTCTAATAGCAGGCTGGAGCCATTCAACTTGGCTTTTCAAGAGACACTTCACAAGCGCGGTGATTGGCATGCTGGCGTAATGACAGCTCCAAGCCAGGCTTCCAGACTGCGTCTCTCAAGATGGGTAAACCAAGGCATGCACCGACTACCAATGTGTTGCGGTCCTGTTTAACCGTGCCAGCAGACCTCAGAATAAAAATATTCCAATAGGGGCTGGAGGGTTAGCTCAGTGGTTCCGCACCTGCCTCGTAAGCGCAAGGTCCTGAGTTCCATCCCCAGTAACCACATATAATGCTGGACGTGGAGACACGCCCACCAACCATCAACACCGCATACCACAATGCCAGATGTGGTGGCTCACGCCTGTAATCCCAGCACTCGGGAGGCAGAGACAGGAGGATTGCTGAGTTCGAGGCTTGCCTGGGCACCATAGTGAGCTCAGGGCCAGCCTGAACTACAAAGTGAGACCCTGTCTCAAAAGCAATAAAAAAAAAATTTCCAATAAAGTGTAGCAATCACCCTTTTACTGTTGCATTCTTTTGTGAGAAATGTAAACAATACTCTCTGAAATACCTACGTCCTTTAATTTGAAAGTAATACACATGAAGCATGTCATAATTATTCTCTTTGTCCATTATTACTATTAAGGGAGAAAAAGGGAGGGGGCGACCAATAATTTGTTAATGGTATAGCGCAGAAATACCAAGTTAATTAAAAACAAACCAAAAAAGGCACAATGTTTCCAAAGATTTACTACCATTTTATTGAAGGGCAAACTTTCTTTAAAATTCCAGATGTGAAATCGCCTTAGGAGAATTCCGAGGCTGTTGAGGCAAAGGCGGCGGAGGCAGAGTCTCAGCAGGACGCTGCTTGTCTGGGTCCCTGCCGGCCGGCCGGCCCGCGCCAGCAGATGCCAGCCTAGTGCGGGCGCGGACCAGGGCTGTGGAGCGGGGCTGGCCGCTGCCTTGGGTTGTGCAACTACAAAGCAATACTGTTTTAAACTCTTCTGCAGAAAGTAAGAAAGGGCTCTTTCTTGGCTTTTATGACCTTGTTTTCTTCTAAAGAACTTCATTTTCGTGTAAAGGAGCTAGTGCTGAAATATATGGGGGGTTTTGTTTGTTTGTTGGTGTTTTTGCGGTCCCGGGGACCTCACGCAGGGCCAGGCGAGGGCTGCACCCAGCTACCCCCCGCCCCTGGAATACTTGCATGCTAACAGTATAAATGCCAGTCAAGACGTGCTACTGGGACACCAGGAGGCTGCTGGAAGGTCAAGCAAACTGGCTCAGTTCTCCTTAGTCAAATAGCTAGGAAATAGGGGGCCAATTAAAAGAACCCAGAACGCCTGACATGTAACCAGGTGTACCAAACAGCATGATTGATAGCGCCATTTTTCATTTGCAAGAATGCTTAGCTCTCAGGGTGGAGTGTGGAATATACATTTCTGTAGAAAATGAAGTCGGGAGTACTACAGGGTCTACAACAGGAACACGTCTATTTCCAAAAAAGAAAAAGTAGACAATGAGATCAGGCCTCTCTGAAATACTAGACATGCATCCGAATTCTCACACAAAAAGCCAGTTTTACTTCCGTGTCACTGTCATTCTGTTTTCAAATTAGAAAACAACATGAACAGGCATCATCGCCGGGGTCTGTCAGGGATGGTGAATTCAGAAGGCCCAGGAGGTGTAAAGATGCTTCCTGGGACCTTCCCTACTAACTCCGCCCCCAGCACCACACAGGAAGCCCCGCCAGGAAAGGTCCTCGCTTCTGTTTCCAGCGAATACAGGCAACTCACCCACTCTGTGGCTCTGCGATTGATTCTCACTCATCTGATTGTCAAAACACGTCTTTTCTGTTTGTTTTGAGATAAGGTCACACCGTGCAGCTCAGAGTGGCCTCAGCCCCCTTGCGACCCTTCTGCCTCAGCCTCCCGAGTGCTCAGATTACAGGAATGCCACCACGCTTAGTGACAAAACACATCTTTACCAGTTCCCACCGTGGGGGTCCACACCATGCCGGTGTGAAGTCTGGAGCCCGTGCTGCAGGGATTATGCTCAATACACAAATCACAGGCGAACAGAAAAGTCTGCCTCTGTTCTCTAAATAGTATTTCACAAAGTTACGGTGCTAATGGGGAGATCGATCAAGATGTGAGGCACAAACTTGAAGGAATGAAACTACGCATTACAAACATATACTCCATGAATAAAATTCTTAAAGAATGAATGTGTTAACCGGTAGTTTCTAACACAACGGAAAATGAACTCTTCACACTTAATGTGGGAGTTAAATCTTTAGATGCCACAGATACATGGGAAATGTTTCAGGTATCTGTAGTTTTTAAAATCCGTGTTCAGATCTAACACTTTCTATTGTTTGGGACTGTTTGAGACTAGGTTGTCTTGTGCAGAAACAGGAAAACGGAGAGGCAAAGAGAGGAGAAAACATAACCCAATTTTCCTTTAAAGGCTCCCGGTTAATATATTTTGCTCTGGACTCGAGGGCTACAGAGTCGCTCTGCTTTGCCACAGCTGCGGCCCAGGTCTCTCGCCCCGGACGACCCTCTGACAAAAGGCCACAGTGACTCATCTGGAAGCACAGTCAGGCCGGGGGAGATGTCTGCCTGATTTTGGAGGGGAAAAAGATTCCCTTAACCTCGGGAGGTCAAAAGCTTCATATTCAGGCCAACCCCCCCCCCCCCATGACTATCAGGAGTCCTGATCACTAGAAACAACACTGCTAACTCTGGCTAGTCATCTAAAAATATTAATAGGGTACTGTCCTCAAAAAAGAACGAAAATGTCTCACAGGATTTGTGATGCCTGAGACACCATAAATCTCTGATGACAGGTTATATCCTTCCCGTTTCCCCGAGGCATTTGTCACAGTGCCAGACACGATTAGAATGAGATAAGCCTCGGGAACTTTTTGAAGATATTAGACCAATGATGTTGGGGAAGTGGCTTAGAGGTGAAACTTTATCAAATCAACATCCTCCAAATGCCTCCCACTAATAATAAACTGTCATCTGCTGCGGCAGCGTGGTGGGGCAGAAGCCAGCAGTGGGACTACAAATTCAGCCTTAACCTTTTTTCTGCTTTCCTTCTGGGGTGTGTGTTGTGGGGGGGGTTAAGGGAAATAGCCATTTAAAAAACACAATAGAAAAAGTCATGAGTAGTCAAAAGCATTTTTCTTTTAAGAAAAGACTTTCCCAACCACACCCAGTCACTTCTCTGACCTTTGTTGTTCCCACCAGACTTTCCCATCACTGCACACAGTGTTTCTCTGAATGCTGTTTTTTTCTACTTTACTCAACTGATGAATTTTGTAGCAGTCTTGGAAGAGCTTCCTGAGGACATTTATCTTCTGTGAATATGTCCCAAACGTATCATTTTCTGTAGAATGTTAACTCCATCCTGTTTAAGAATTAATGAAGTGACTTGACTTAAATTTAAAAATCATAGTTTTAGAAAAGTCCCCAATAGTTTTCCAAGAAGGCTAACAGATATGCTACCAATCCTTACTGGAAACTTTATCGGAGTATAAAATGAAATTGATCTTGTTTTTCACTTTAAATGCTTGTTTTTCACAGCTACGACCCAATGTTTATGTCCAGTTCTTCTAGAATAATTATGTAGAGTATGTGTGAAAACTCATATCCACGAATGGCCAGTTTCGGTTAATAGTATTTGCTAATTGAGAGCCATACTGGAAATTGACAAGTCTCTCAGCTCCCATCTGATGGTTGCTCCAAGGAAAACAGGGGAAAATGTAATGCACCACCTATTTTCAAATCTTTCAAAAGAATACAGTGTCTTACTTTTGTACTAAAAAAAAATTGAAGTATATGATTCGGATGGGGAGGGAAAAATCACCACAGATTATGTAAAAAAGTGAAATTCAGTAGGAGGATATAAAAATTATAAATTATAAATATAAATTACTTATAATTTATAAAATTTTATAAAATTTATAAAAAGGCAGACTCAAAATACACTGTCTATGTTTTAGAACATAGACAACACAAGCCAGGCGGTATGGTCGCCACAAACATGGAGCCATTTCTAAAGTGAGATACTGTCTCGGCCACACCCCCCTAAACGTGCCCGACCTTGCCTAAAGTGAGATATTAACAGGGACAGTCAACTCACTGTGTGGCCCTTCTATGGAAGGGGTCCTTCTCCAAGCACTACTGAAATCTTTCCTGGGGTCCTATTTTAAAATCTAGGTATACTGGGCTGGATGATTAGCTCAGGGGTTCAGGTGCCTGCCTTGCAAGCACAAGGTCCTGAATTCGATCCCTGGAAACCACATACGGTGCTGGGCGGGGAGACTCACGCCCACCAGCCATCAATACCACATATCACAGTGCCGGGTGTGGTGGCTCACGCCTGTCATTCCAGCACTGGGGAGGCAGAGGCAGGAGGATTGCTGAGTTCCAGGCTTGCCTGGGCTACATAGTGAGCTCAGGGCCAGCCTGAACTACAAAGGAAGGCCCTGTCTCCAAAAACAAACAAACAAAAATCCAGGTATGCCAACATTTTCTAGACTTTGAGAAATTGTTCAGAAGAAGTATCTTTGGAAGATTTAGTTGCAGAAGGACTTACATGTTTGTTTTATTTGGGTCTCAGAATTATCTGGATTCCAAAGTCCTAGTGGAATGTAAACAAAGCAGAAGGAAATATCTACTACTACTCTGTGTCCAGAGGTAGAGCTCAACTGAACAAGGAATAAAGAAAAATAATTCAATTATTGCAAAAGGAATTAACTTGTATTTAATTTCCGTTTAATTAAATATTTGAGACAAGAACATCAGCACTGGCAGATTGAAAGTAAGCAATCCTAAAGTAAATGTGTTTAAAAATATGATTCATAAATATTTAAATCAATGCAGCAAAACAGAAAGGCAAAGACTAATATCTTTTTTTTTTTTTTTTTTTGAGACAGGGTCTCGCTTTGTAGTTCAGGCTAGTCCTGAGCTCACTATGGAGCCTCGAACTCAGCAATCCTCCTGCCTCTGCCTCCCGAGTGCTGGGATGACAGGCGTGCCACCACGCCTGGCATTGTGGGGTGTGGTACTGACTGCTGGTGGGCGTGAGTCACCACATCCAGTATCATATCATTGATACTACGTGGTTACGGGGATCGAACTCAGGACCTTGCGCTCGTGAGGCAGGCGCCGGAACCACTGAGCTAAATCTCCGGCCCCAAAGACTAATACCTTAAGTGGGTTCCTCGACTCTGACTCTCAGAAAGTGGAGCTGCCCGTGGTGGCCGCAGGGCCGTCCCCACGAGGGCCCGCTTCCCTTAGGCCAGGGCGCTGGCAGCGAGGGCAGCTCTGGTCACGCGAGGACCGCGGCGGGCAGGACGGTTTCCGGGGAAAGGAGAACTGGAGAGGGGAGGCAGGCGAGGGCCGCGCTCCCTGGGAAGCTAAAGGTGAGCCAAGGGCCGGGGAGACCCACAGGCCGGCGGGGGAGGCCAGCGGCCCAGATCCTCGCGGCCCAGGATGCAGCCCCGGGGCGCACCCCTGGCATCCCAGCGAGAGCACAAGATGCTGGGCTACGGCCCGACGTCTCTGGAGCACAGAGGGGTTTGGGGCCGGGGAGGCGCTGCGTCCGATGCCCAGCAGCGGGGGACGGGGGCGGGAGGGCCGACTGGAGATGGGCGGGAAGCCAGGACGGCGGGTTCCAGACGCGCCCCGAGGGCGTCAGCGTGGCTCGTGGACGACACTGAATGTGAGAGAGAAGCGGTGACAGCCGGGCCTCTGGACGGACGTTCCTAGGAGGACTCGAGGCCGGACGGGGTGAACAGCACCCGGCGGGGGCTGGTGTGAACCCTGCTAAGAGCAGCGCTGACCTCCAGGGAAGAGGGCAGGCCCGGGCCGGGCCTACAAAGCAAGACTCGGATCTGGGGGAGGGGCAGGGGGAGGCAGGGCAACGCGCCATCCGAAATAAATGTATTAAACAATGAATGCGTTGTACTCCAGAACTATTAGTACCTGTGAGCGCCAGAGCGGCTCTCTCAATCATGTGGAGAAAACGGCCTGTCACGGTGGCACGCACGTGTAATCCAGCACGTGGGAGGCTGAGGCAGGAGGACCACAAGTTTGAGCCCAGCCAAGCCCCCGTATCACACACAGACACACGGACACACCCACACGCGCACACACGAGGAAGACAGAGGGAGGGAAGGAGAAAGATTTTTATATTCAATGTAAACTTCACAGTTAAAGAATACTTTTACACACATTCTTTTCTAATACTGATAACAAAGCTGACGTCTCTCTGTCTTTCTCTCTGTGGTACTTTTTTTTTTTTTTTTTCTTTTTGAGACAGGGTCTCGCTTTGTAGTTCAGGCTGGCCCTGAGCTCACTATGGTGCCCAGGCAAGCCGCCGCGAACTCAGCAATCCTCCCGTCTCTGCCTCCCCGAGTGCTGGGATGACAGGCGTGAGCCACCACATCCGGCATTGTGGTATGCGGTGTTGATTGTTGGTGGGCGTGTCTCCACTCCCAGCATTGTATGTGGTTACCAGGGATCAAACTTAGGACCTTGCGCTTGCAAGGCAGGCGCTAGAACCACTAAGCTAACCCTCCGGCCCTCTCTGTGGTACTTTGCACCAGGTGTCAGAGACAAAGATGTAGGGTGTGGCTTTTGCTGGTGACTCTCCCTGGTGTTGATATGGTCACCAGGCCCTGACGTCTTAAACTTGCAACTCCTCAAACATTTTGAGTCACTCTCATGTGCTCAGTAGTAAAATAAAAATTTGAAGGTCCTCCAAGGTCAAGATAAAATACGAAGAGATGAAGTATAGTATCTGCTGAACGTTACAATACAGCTATGAGGGTAACTGTAATACACGCCATTTTTTAAAGATGAGGTTGGCAACAGTGGCCAAGGCTGGCTTCAAACTCTTGGGCTGAAAGGGATCCTCCTGCTTCAGCCTCTGCAGTAACCAGGACCCCAAGGGAAGGCCACTGTGCCTGGCTGCATGCCGTTCTTGTCAAAGACTCAACCTCTCAACTCACTCTTTTAGTATCTGACAGCATGAGAGATAGTTTTTATTTTTTTTGTTTTGTTTTGAGATGGGGTCTCACTGTCTAGTCCAGGCGGGCCTAGAATTCACCGTGATTTTCCCGCCTCAGCCTCCAGAGTGCTGGGGTCATAGGCACGGGCCACCATGCTCAGTGTAATTATTACTAATTAAATAATTATTAAACTAGCTTTTCTGGGCATCAAGGTACCTAACAAAATGTCCAGCAGATTTAGCCCTTGCACCTTCTCTAGAGCTTTTTCAAGTAGTCTGTTAATTCAGATGATCTCAAGTGCTAATACTCCTAAGAGGAACAACTGATTATTAAGCAAATATCTGCCGAACACATATTCTGTGCTGGCCAACATACAATTTTCTCTCCTATCCTATTTTTTTTCTTTTCTTTTTTCTTTCTGAATTAGCTTTTTTCTTTTCTTTCTTGCAGGGCTGGGGGTCCACCCCAGGGCCTGTATTCCCTAGGCAGGCCCTCTATCCCTGAACTATATCCTTGGGCTGATGACATCAGTCCACCATCCCCCAGAAATGATTTCTACCGTCCCTCAAAAATCTACACTGAGCTGGGCGTGGTGGTTCACGCCTGTCATCCCAGCACTCGGGAGGCAGAGGCAGGAGGATTGCTGAGTTCCAGGCTTGCCTGGGCTACACAGTGAGCTCAGGGCCAGCCTGAACTACAAAGCGAGACCCTGTCTCAAAAAAACAAAAACAAAAACAAAAAAAGAAATCTACCCTGAATCCTTCTGAGTGAAACTGGGCCTTGCGAAAAGCCCACAAAAGCTGGCACAATTTGGTATAGACAGTTTCACTCCTATCAGACTGCTTCTGGCCTATTTCCCAAATAAAAGTAGAGATAAACTTTGACACAGTTTAATTAATTTTTCAAAAATTTCAGTTCTTTCAGCTCCCATTCTTTTCAATTTATAGTAGAGGCATGCTCATTCCCAAACGATGCCAGTATCCAGGCGGGAAGTGAGAAAGGAAGGAATGACTGTCGTCAGGGGAAGCAGGCCTCTGACCTCATGCACCGACCTGGGTGAGGACCAGTAAATGCCAGTGTGGCCCCGGTGAGCAGCCACACAACTCAGTATTTCTATTTTCTTTTTTTTTTTGCCTTTTTTTGGAGCCAGGGTCTCGCTTTGTAGTTCAGGCTGGCCCTGAGCTCACTATGGTGCCCAGGCAAGCCGCTGCGAACTCAGCAATCCTCCTGTCTCTGCCTCCCGAGTGCTGGGATGACAGGCGTGAGCCACCACGTCCGGCATTGTGGTATGCGGTGTTGATTGTTGGTGGACGTGTCTCCACGCCCAGCATTATATGTGGTTTCCGGGGATCAAACTTAGGACCTTGCGCTTGCAAGGCAGGCGCCGGAACCACTGAGCTGACCCTCCGGCCTGAGTATTTCTATTTTCTGATCATGTGTGTGGTTTGCACACCTTTCTATTTTTCATTCGCACATCTTTGGTGCTTGTTAAATGCTCACTGTAAATGGAATCTGGTTCAAAAAGCACCCACGTGGAGAGGAAACCAAAAGAAATAAACACAGAAATGATCCTTGAGACATGCACAGAATTTATGAACGGTAAAGCTAATCATTTTCAGTAATCTCTGAAAAACAGGCTGCAGTTTCTGGATTATATGAATTTTCACCCTGGAAATACTGTCAGCAAGCAGACGGCAAACATACCAGACAGGAAAATGCAATGTTAGTAGATGTGCAGCTGATCTTAGATCAGTACAACAATTTCATGATATCATATGTATTTCAGAAATACTGTAAGGCAGAAGAAATACACTTTTTTGACAGAAAAATAATCATCACAAAGAAAGCAATGCCATCTGAAGGAGACCCACACAAAGGCACCAACACGGGTGGGTACACGGTACTCTCCCCGAAAGGACGACCACTCTCCACGTATTTTATTTTATTCTATGTTTTATTTTTTGGCGATACTGGGGATCGAACTCGGGCTCTTCTGCTTCCAAGGAAGGCGCTCTCCACGTCTTTTATAACTTTCCTCTTGTACTTTAATAGATTCTGTCTCTTCCTTCCAGCTTTCGCAGGACTGAGGATTGAATCCAGGGCCAGGGGCATGACACTCAGCCCTTTCTGAATTTTATTTTGAAGCAAAATTTACCTTATTTGTAAGGTAAACAGTTTCCCAAGTAGTTGGGATTGCAAGTGTGTGCTACTCCATCGGGATACTGGTATGTTTTTTAAAACCTACAGAATTTTCTACTTTATGGACATACCATCATTTTGTTTTGTGTTTTTGAGACAGGGTCTCACTTTGTAGTCCAGGCTGGCCCTGAGCTCACTATGGTGCCCAGCCAAGCCTCGAACTCAGCAATCTTCCTGTCTCTGCCTCCCGAGTGCTGGGATGACAGGCGTGAGCCACCATGCCTGGGACTGTGGTATGTGGTATTGATTGCTGGTGGGCGTGAGTCTCCATGCCCAACATTCTATGTAGTTACTGGGATTGAACTCAGGACCTTGCGCTTGTGAGGCAGGCGCTGGAACCACTGAGCTAAATCCCCGGCACCATACCATCATTTTTATCAGTTTTCAAGGTTTAAAAAAAAATCTCCCGACAGCCTTTTAAATAGAAAATTAAAATATAAGTAAAATAACTCAGTAACTACAGCAGTTCAACAATGGACCTGATACTGTGAGGCATGGAATCATTTTTAATTTCAAACACAAAATTCCATAACATGACATCAAACTTCCTAATGGCATCAGATTCGCAATTTTTATGAAGCCAACTTCAGGTCCAACCTCATGTGGTACAGATCGGACAGCTTTTAGTTACTGCATGTAGCAGGAAAGGTCCTTCCAAGTTTGCTGAAGACTGCCATCTAGTGCCTCCTCTGTTCGCTCTGGATGCACGCGGTGGTGCAGGGATCTTCTACAGCCACTGGGCTCAGGGCTCAGGTCTCGGATAACTGTCACCTTTCTCAGCTCCTTTGTCATTCCTACAGAACAGCCGTGCTATTAAGGAGCTGATGACGGTTCATCAATCTCAGAGAAAAAGGAAGGCAGAGCAAAAGTAAAAAGCCTCCATTTATCAGCCTTCACTGACCGATGTAATTAGATATGCCCCTCCAAACAAGAAAAATTAACCCCTTTGTGGTGCATCATCTCTGGAACACACAGATCAATCATAGGAACGTGTGAGCCCTCCGAGCTTCATGTTTACGAGGAGCACTAGGGTAGTTGAGGGTTCGACTTGGGGTGGCCCAGCTGAAAGACTGGCATCGGGGCCAAGTGACACAGACTCTGCAGAAGACAGCCGCTCTAGGCCGGACAGTCACCGACTGACCCCTGGCTGTCCTCTGGGGTCCACGTGGGACCCGCGTCCCAGCAGGGTCTTTCAGTGGCACTGTGTAAATGGACAAGGAAACTTTCCAGGGAGGCCCGGCCAGAGAGGGTGTGAGAGTGACACGCGCATCAGCCAATCCGAAACGGAGCCGGGGCAGCACACCTGGGTGGTCATGTCCACCCACCTGAGTCACCGGTTCCCTTTCAGTTACACACGGTGCCTTTCCCTGACTCATAAATTACTCAAGTTTTACTCTGCACTGCTCAGCAATTTTCCTAGTGCAGCTTTCGTGGGTGCCTTCCAAGTGTGACGAGTGATTTTGTGATAAAATTCGCAGGAGTCCTCAACTATGAGGGAAGGGGTACCTGTTGGAGATAAAACTCCATCTGGCAGTTCAGTGGATCTGAACTGTGGATCAGACATTCTGTGATTTCCACAGCTCCCAGAATTAGGATTAGGCAGCTCTGAATAGCGCTCCTATTTCTCTTTCTAGAAAATACTGAGCTTATTCATAAATAAGATAAATCATTGGAGAAAGTTCTTTCATCTTTTCTTTTGGTGGATTTCCCAACCCAAATGTGCATTTTAACAAACAAAGTTCTAGATTCAAGTTCCTAAAAATGATAGTTCTAATATGTATCTTGAAAATAAGTAAATATTTTGCTTTGTTTTTTTTTTTGTTTTTTTGCTTTTTTGGAGACAGGGTCTCGCTTTTGTAGTTCAGGCTGGCCCTGAGCTCACTATGGTGCCCAGGCAAGCCGCCGTGAACTCAGCAATCCTCATGTCTCTACCACCCGAGTGCTGGGATTACAGGCGTGAGCCACCATGTCCGGCATTGTGGTATGCGGTGTTGATTGTTGGTGGGTGTGTCTCCACGCCCAGCATTATGTGGTTACCGGGGATCGAACTCAGGTCCTTGCGCTTGCGAGAAAGGCACCGGAACCACTGAGCTAACCCTCCGGCCCCATTTTGCTTTGTTTTAAAGCAATTACTTTATATATCTGGTGATTATTTTCACAAGCATTTATGCAGTACTGCCAACAGTAACTCAGTTTAATTTAAAATGCAATAGTTTATGTGAATTTAACTATGACCCCAAAGATTATCTTAGCAAATACAAATACTTTCATCTCCTATGGTTTATCACAGAAATCCTCTCACATTGCCTGACAGATTCCATTTGCATTTGGCCACTGGGAAATACAGAGCCAACGGGGGACGGTGCTCACAATCCCAGGACTCTGGGATCTCAGGCAGCAGAATACAAGCCTGAACTTAGCCTGGATCAATCAGCAAGGCTCTGTCTCAAAAAAAAGAGGAAAAGAAATAAATTAAAAAGGGGGCGGGGCTGGAGGTGTGGCTCAGTGCCAAGCCCCTGTGTTCAATTCCCAGTACCAGAAAAAACTGTAGCTTTTTCTTTCTTCTCTTTCTTCTAGCTTTCTCCCCCTGCCTCTCCTTTTGTTTTGTTTTGTTTTGTTTTTAACGGTATTTTAGTCTGTTAATTTTGCAGCGAAAAAATATAAATGTCCTGGGCTAACAGAATAAGGGAAACGACTGTGGAGATAATATATTATAGCTGATTATGAACAAATTTCTTGAAATCCGTCGGCAGCAGGCTCCAGCCACTCCGCCCTGGGCCAGCTGCACCCAGAGCCGCGGGCCCCTCCCCTCACTGCCCGTGTCCGGCCCTGGGCAGGCCTCCCCGGAAGGCGTGGACCTGGGGCCCCAGGCTTCAGGTTGGGAGACGAGCTGAAACCTGGTGGCCTTAAATCCATCTCATGAGATGAGATGTGGCCACCTGCATTTCCTAGCACAGAGCGGGACCTCTACGGGGAAGCCCAGGGTCCTCCGGGGGCTCCAGGTCTCGAGTGACACACAGCGGGGGAGGTCACGAAGACAGACACGCAGGCGCGCCGCGTGGTGTCCATCAAGGCTGTCAGCCGCCTCCCCTGCGTCCCCACCCCGCGCCAGGGCACCAGGGCACCAGGGCACCAGGCCACGGCCTCAGGATCTGCCCAGCCCCGCCCCTGTACCGCCAAGTCCTTGAGGGAAGGAGTCTGTGGATTGTATCTCTGATCTCTTTTCTTTCCACCAGCTCATAAAAGACCGTATCTATAATCTGTTTCCTCGGCATAATAAAGAATGAATGAAAAGAATGAGAGATAAATAAGTATAAACCATTTGGACAGATTTCCCATTCAAATTAAGCTTAGAATACATTTGTGAATATAAAAAAATGTTACCTAGGATAATTCCCTATATTTGGAAAACTTGAACATAGAAATAATTTAAAATATATCTGTAACATTTGTTTTTCTTATTTTAAAAGTAACAAGCTTATAGTACAAAGTTTGGAAAATCTGAGAAAGGCCCAAAGATTAAAATATTTACTCACTCTACTGCTAGCATGTCACAGACATAGGATTTATAGACTCAGCAGGCATCACACTCGACACACTCAGGCCGTCCTAGCCTGGGACAGGGCCCTCAGCTCCTGGAAAAACACTTTTTTTTTTTTTGAGACAGGGTCTCACTTTGTAGTTCAGGCTGGCTCTGAGCTCACTATGTAGCCTAGGCAAGCTTCGAACTCAGCAATCCTCCTGTCTCTGCCTCCCAAGTGCTGGGATGACAGGCGTGAGCCACCACGCCCGGCACTGTGGTATGTGGTATTGATGGCTGGCGGGCGTGAGTCTCCACGCCTAGCATTGTATGTGGTCACCAGGATCGAACTCAGGACCTTGCGCTTGCGAGGCAGGCGCCGGAACCACTCAGCTAATCTCCGGCCCTTGAAAAACGCCTTTTAATCAGCTAATCCAGGGACCCCCTTGGCCAATGGAGTATTATTTCCCTGCTACACAAATGTGGCAGCTTCTTATTTGCACTGAGAAATTTAATGGCGAAATAAAAAAATACTCTGTGGGGCAGTCAGCTTGAGAAATGAGAGTAATATCTGAAGGCTCTTTTGAAATATTGCACTGTCATTAGGACAGGCCCGCGCAAAGGTCCAGTCAGCACGTCCCGCTCGGCTGTGCCCGCGCCAAGGCCGGCTTCTCCCGACTGCCCTTCGGCTTTCTCTCCGTAGACTATCCTGCCAACCTGCCGCTCGGAGTGGACCACGCAGCCACCCTTCTAGAGAGCTGCTGGCACCTACAGACGGGCCCCTTAGTCACACTGCTTCCCAAGGGTCTTACCCTAAGGAGAAAGAAAGGTAAAGCGGAGCACGAAGTGAAAGTGTCCCATGGAGTGATGGATGCGCCATTATGAATTTCCTCTCACTAACGCAGCCAAGAAAGTGAGAATATTTTCTGATTTTAGGGTAGAGAAGAAAAATGTCTTATTATTTTCTCAGCACTTGTAACAGATTCCTCCTGCCTGTGGTGTGCAAACTGTTCGAGCGTCACCTGGCTGCGGGGGAGGGGGGTGTGGGGAGAGGCTCACTCAGCCCTGGCAGGTAAAACCCAGGATGCTCAATTCAACTTGAATTTCACATGGAAAAGCAATAGTTTTTTTGGGACATGCAATATTTGGGCCACACGTGTACTAGAAAGCTATTCTTTTGGAGCTGGGAATTGAACGCAGAAGCTCATGTACCACAGACAGGCACTCCCCAACTCAGTGCTGACTTATACCCAGCTCCTCCAAACTACTCATTGTTCATCTAAAATTCAAATTTAACTGGCAAGCTTGTGTAGTTTTTTCCTGGGTAAGTATCACAGCCCAATAATTAACTTCTTTTCTACTCCCAACAAAAAACAGCCCTATTTTTCACACTAGGGTTCCAGTCAATCATGGGTTTGAGGAAGGTGTTTTTTTGTTTGTTTGTTTTTTGAGACAGGGTCTTGCTTTGTAGTTCAGGCTGGCCCTGAGCTCACTATGGAGCCCAGGCAAGCCTGGAACTCAGCAATCCTCCTGCCTCTGCCTCCCGAGTGCTGGGATGACAGGCGTGAGCCACCACGCCCAGCACTGTGGTATGTGGTACTGATTGCTGGTGGGCATGAGTCTCCACGCCCAGCATTGTATGTGGTTTCTGGAGATCGAACTCAGGACCTTGCACTTGTGAGGCAGGTGCTGGAACCACTGAGCTAAATCTCTAGCCCGAGGAAGGTGTTTTGTTAACAACAAGAACAACAACAACAACAAAAGTTTGAAAACCTAAATGAATCTGGGCAACACTTTCAAACTCCCCGTCCATGGATTACCCATCAATAAATAAGGCAAAATACATCTGGTTGTTGAGAAAATTAAAGACCGAGAAGCTCTTTGAAATTGGCATATTCTGCCACATACACTATGCAGTATTTACCACACGCCAGATTGTCTGAAAACATACTGATCATTGGGTGGACAGCTAGATGGTAGAAATTCTAAAAGATGTTAAATCACAACTGTAGTGTTAACCATTTTGAAGACCCACGAGCCTTTGGACCTAAGAAATGAGTTTGCCTTTAAAAACAAACAAACGGGCCGGAGGGTTAGCTCAGTGGTTCTGGCGCCTGCCTCGCACGCGCAAGGACCTGAGTTCGATCCCTGGGAACCACATATAATGCTGGGCGTGGAGACACGCCCACCAACAATCAACACCGCATACCACAATGCCGGATGTGGTGGCTCACGCCTGTCATCCCAGCACTCGGGAGGCAGGGACAGGAGGATTGCTGAGTTCATGGCGGCTTGCCTGGGCACCATAGTGAGCTTAGGGCCAGCCTGAACTACAAAGCGAGACCCTGTCTCAAAAGGAAAAAAAAAAAAAAAAACCAAACAAACATGATTTGCTTTTTAACATATAGTGTTTTAAATAGTTATAGGCTTTTTTTTTTTTTAGCTGAGTCATAGTTCTTTTTAAGAAATAGGTGTTCAAGAAATAATCCAGAAATAAATAGTTTATCTCCTATAAGTCTGCTGCCTGCTATTTCTGCTTGGGAAGGTCTTTTAAGGTTTAAAGACAGGTTTCATGAAAACAAAACAGACAGCAACACCATAAACCACATCTGGAGACCACTTGCTGGTATTTAGGCCTCTCTCCTCTCCAGGGTTACCCTTCCCCAAAGCCCCCCACCCCACAGTAAATATCATAAAAGCGTAACATTCCTCATATAATGTCTAAACGCTGGAGGCAGAATTCACACCTGGCAGTAAAACGGAAGAGTAAATACATTCCTATTGTGCCTACATAACAATGAATAGACCCAAGTGTCAGAACCTGGCGGACCGGCCAGGTCAGCACCGTGTTGCAGGACAACGCAGAGGATGCAGAGAGCGAGATGAAAGTTGTCAAAAATCACTATTTTGGGGCCGGAGGGTTAGCTCAGTGGTTCCGGCGCCTGCCTCGCAAGCGCAAGATGTTGAGTTCGATCCCGGTAACCACATACAATGCTGGGCGTGGAGACTCACGCCCACCAACAATCAACACTGCATACCACAATGCCGGGCGTGGGGGCTTACACCTGTCATCCCAGCACTCGGGAGGCAGAGGCAGGAGGATTACTGAGTTCCGGGTTTGCCTGGGCTCCATAGTGAGCTCAGGGCCAGCCTGAACTACAAAGTGAGACCCTGTCTCAAAAAAAAAAAAAATCACTACCTTATTTCTGATCAAAATTGAGTTTATATAACGAGGGCAATAAGTCCCTGTCTAAAGGTGGAATTATTATGTTAGCCAAACAGAAAAACTCGAATCAGGGAATTTGCCCCATCTCTGCCTTATACTTTGCCTCCTGCCCGGAATGACACACGCTCCAGTTCTAATGGTTTTGCCAACTTCTGTGGGTCCAACTGATGCAGCTCAACCTTCCTCCTCTCTGCGCCTCCCTGGCAATCCCCACTGCACACCTGGCACTCGCTCTCACTCTGTCTGGTGCCAGGAAGTGCACACCTTTGCTCCTTCCCAAACGGTGATCTCTTCAAAGACGGAGCCACTCTGACGCCACGCCGGGTACACCACGGCACGCGAGAAAGGCGTTTTAAATGGAAACCGTACTCCTCGGTGGGGTTAAAATGGGAACTTTAATGTTAAACGGCCAACATGCACTTGTGAGTGTGACCTCTGCTTTCAAAGAAGAGAAAGGAAGGCAGAGAAGATGGAAAAGAGCAATGCCGCTTCGAGGCGAGTACGTGACCGTGAGGAGAAGAAAGGTTCTGCGTGTCCCCTGGAGAGCTGGCCTCGAGACCCCGGGCACATGTGCCTGGCTTTCGACGGCTCCTCTAGCATGTGCTGGGAAGGGGGCAAAGGGGTCATTAGGAAGCACTGCCAGCCTCGAGCACTTTCACACAGTCATTACCGTCTGGCGGCGTTTGATCTCTGGCATGGCTGAGGTGACCCAGATTCAAACCAGTGATTACTAGCGTCCCCTCGGTGCAGCCTTTCAGTCACGTGGGAGTCTGTGCCCGGGGAGACTCCTCTGAACCGGTCACAAACTCCATCTTAGGCACGCTACAGGTAGGGGTGCGGCTGGGTTCAGCCCAAGGAGAAGGTAAGATCTAAGGTCCTGAGGACCGGCTGAAAAGTTAGTCATCTAATTCACCACGAAAAGGACTATTCAGACCAACAGGTGTGGTGAAATATAAGAAATACAGAGACTGTTTAAGTAGGAGCTAATGTTGCACAGTGAAAGACACACTGTTAGCAATGTGTGTCTTGGATTGGACACTTGCGGCTGCCTCCATGTCCTGAATCCGTTCAAAATGTTTCCCTTTCCCGGTGATTTTGTCCTTGGGGAAGAGCAAGAAGTCCCACGGTGCCAGGCTGGGTGGGTGAGGAGGGCGAGCTCTCACAGCCTGCCTTTCCACCACAGGGCGCTTGGAGCAACATCCCTGCGTTTTCATAAAGGCACTCGCGAAAGAGAACTTCCCGAGCTGCTTCAGCAAGTGGCAGGAGCAAGGGGATGACTCTGAGGAACAGCCATGGCAATGTGGCTTTTATTGCAACAGTTTTTTAAAAATATAAACATGCGGGCCGGAGGATTAGCTCAGTGGTTCTGGTGCCTGCCTGGCAAGCGCAAGGCCCTGAGTTCGATCCCTGGAAACCACATACAATGCTGGGCGTGGAGACTCACGCCCACCAGCCATCAATACCACATACCACAGTGCCGGATGTGGTGGCTCACGCCTGTCATCCCAGCACTCGGGAGGCAGAGGCAGGAGGATTGCTGAGTTCGCGGTGGCTTGCCTGGGCACCATAGTGAGCTGAGGACCAGCCTGAACTACAAAGTGAGACCCTGTCTCAAAAAAAAAAAAAAAATTTAAACATGCACAGTACTTTTTGATCTAGCCCTTACATGTCACTGTGTGTCAGCTAAGAATTTTACAGAAAGAGTTTCACTACTTGTCGCATATTTACCACCTTCTATCTGGAAAATGTGAGAGGGCTTTAAAAAATATCAGGGATACAACTAAAATAGAAATTGACATCCTTATTTTCTAGCAAATCCTGGGAAATTAAATCCTCTGAAAACGAATTCCAATTTGGTCAATGGACACATATATTTTAAATATAGTTGTTATTACTATGTGATTGTATAAGTAAGTGAATACAATAGTTTGGAGTTTGTTTTTTATTTTATTTTAATTTTTTTGTGGTACTGTGGATTGGACTCAGGACCTTGTGCTCATGAGGCAGGCACTGGAACCACTAAGCCAAACCCATAGCTCTTGGAGTTTATTTTTTAAATTATCCATATTTCCTATGCATAACATTTGAAAGTTTTTACTATGAACATAGGTGGGCCATTATAAGATCTGATTAATAATTTACTCTTTAATATCGATGCAATCTTTTTAGCTATCACATTAAACTGTGGTATAACTTATTAAATTATACTTTCAGCTGGAGGAAGTATATATTCTCTTAGGTCTTTTCTTTTTTTTTTTTTTTTTTTTTTTTGCTTTTTGAAACAAGGTCTCGCTTTGTAGTTCAGGCTGGCCCTGAGCTCACTATGGTGCCCAGGCAAGCTGCCGCAAACTCAGCAATTCTCCTGTCTCTGCCTCCCGAGTGCTGGGATTACAGGCGTGAGCCACCACGTCCAGCATTGTGGTATGCGGTGTTGATTGTTGGTGGGCGTGAGTCTCCACGCCCTTCATTCTATGTGGTCACCGGGGATCGAACTCAGGACCTTGCGCTTGCAAGGCAGGCGCCAGAACCACTGAGCTAACCCTCCGGCCCCTAGGTCTTTTCTTTTTGAGACAGGGTTTCACTCTATAGTTCTAGCTGGCCTTGAATTCACTATGTTGCCCAGAATGGCCTCAAACTCACGGTGACCCTCCTGCCTCAGCCTCCCAAGTGCTGGTATTATAGGTGAACCATGCCTGGCTTTTAGGTCTTTAAAACATAGTAGTTGCTGAATTTTGAATTGCTCACGCTGAATAATGAATAAAGCTGTGAATGGACCGTGGCTAATATGAATACTTTTAGTAGCTTGTTAAAAATGTTTAGTCAGGGGGGCCAGAGGGTTAGCTCAGTGGTTCCAGCGCCTGCCTCACAAGTGCAAGGTCCTGAGTTCGATCGCGGTAACCACATACAGTGCTGCAATCCCAGCACTCGGGAGGCCGACAGGAGGATTGCTGAGTTCGAGGCTTGCCTGGGCTACATAGTGAGCTCACAGCCAGCCTGAACTACAAAAGCGAGACCCTGTCTCCAAAAAAAAAAAAAGTTTAGTCAGTGATTCAAGTGCAGATAATGGTAACAATAATAATACCAGCCCAAATCTGTTATGGATTATGGCCTCCCTGTCCAGGACTTTAGCATCAGATACATTTTGAACTTAAACATTGAAGACTCTTCCTTTTTATCACTGAAGTAACTGGGGCGAGGTGGGGCAGGACGTCCAGAAAATTCAGTGACTCATCATGACCCCCCCACCCCGCCAGTGAGTAGTAGGAGAGGTGCTAATTATCTCAAAGCGGTTAACACTGAGTGGCAGGTACCACAGGAATATTTATATAACCCTAAAACACCAATCAAACCATTTGGGATGAGCGACAATCCCTTGCCTACTTTCCCTCTCTGTGGGTCTTCCTCTTTTTCAACCTCTGGTGCTAAGTGTGCGCGTTCTGGGAGCCCCTGGGCCCGGCTCCCCATGCGGCCTCCTGCCGAATGAGGTTACCTTGGTTCGGCCCCGCAGGCAAGTGAGTGAGATGAATCTGGAAGCGCTGTCCGTGCTTCGGAGGAATCAGACTCACTCTAGGAAAGAAGCCCCGCTCCACTAGAACGCGACAGTTTCTGGACAAAGAAGTTGGCTGAGCTTCTTAGCAGGAAAGCTGACCCATTGCCAATTAGGCCCTGGAACGTGAGACATTAAAATAATAATTTCAGGCCACTTGGTTTCCTAGCAAGCTGGCTGAAATCACTTAGAGGATTAGCTTTTCAGCCATGGAACTTAGATCAGGGGATTTTCTCAATGAACAGACAGTCTCTGCTGCTCCTATTTTTCCACACAGGGCAAAGCCACCGTCCTGTCTTTGGGTGCTGACTCTGCCCTGGCTCGAGGTTCACCCCCCACGTACGGAACCCTTCGGGGCTCCCTGGTCATCGCGCATGGGAAAAGGAAGGTGGGGTTTGACTGGCCTCTTAGTGTGCTGACGTTTCTCTGCTTTGTTCAGATTGAAGGTACCAGCTTAGAAACTCCTTGTCAGCTGGAAAGCAGAGCAAAACACCCTCAAAACCCAAAACAAAATCAAACAAAATCTGCATCTCAGAAACAACAGAATTCTGCTATCTGTCTCATTCATATATAGCCCTAAAATGGCCCACAGGCATCTACTCCGTCAAGTGAGGGTGTCGCTGCTTCTTTTTCTTGCCTTATCATACGGAGACTCTAATTATTTTGTTGTTTTCTTGCGGTACCAGGGATGGAACTGGAGCCCTTGTGCTTCCAAGGTAGGTGCTGTACCACTTGGGCTAAATCCCTGCTCCAAGGACACTGTACATTTAAAGCTCTTTCTTATCACTATATATTATTATTCCGGGCAGGAGATTCATTCTGCTTGTATTCACTAAGCAGCTACCATGTGCCAGGCACTACTCTAAGAGCTGGCGATAAAGCCATAAGCAGGAAGGGAGAGACAGCCCTGGAGGCAGACAGCTCCCGGGGTCCAGCAGACCCCCAGCGGGTCTGGGGGCCACGCCTGGGGAGGCGGGGGCGCTGCTGTGCCTCCCAGGGAGCCCGGACACCACTGCGGGCGCTAGATAACTTCTGATCAGACCCCGGAGCGGTGTCCCCACGCCCAGCACAAACCAGGAGACCGGTCGGAAACTTCTGGAAAGTTGAACCTAGTTGAACCTACAAGCCTAGGGCCTCATGCAGTGTTCAGAACCAGCTCTCGACTTAGCTCAAATGATCCTTAAAACTCCGTTTAGACATGGCTCGGTCTGTTTCCTGAGAAACAGGCCGCACAGTTACCTCTTCACACAGTGTCTAAAAAAGAGACTTTTCACAGTTACGTTGTGTTTCCACTTGGAGACCCTGATTATTTGATTTGGCAATGTGCATAAATAGGAAAAAATGTGCTGAAGCCAGCTGATTTAGCTATGGCCAAAAATTCAAAGGAAATTGGACAGCTGGCCAGGTTTTAGAATGCTGAATTTTAAAGTTTTTCTTCTAATTAAAAACATAAGAAAACAAAAAGCAACAAACATTCTTATAAGAATGGCAAGATACAATAAAATCTAGGAAAGTATTCTCCCTCATTCTTCCTTCATTCTCCTGCCTTCCTCTCCCTCTTTCTTCCATTTTCTTTCCTCCTTCCTTGAATCTCAGTTTCAAGCTCTCTGTCTCTGTCTACCACTAATCTACATTTCCATCCTTTTTTATGTACTTTGAGACAGGATCTTGCTAAATTTCCCAGACTGGCTTAAAATTCATATTCTTCTTGCTTCAGCCTCCCAAGAGGCGGGGACTACAGGCATGAACTGCCACGTCTGGTCTCGTGTGAGTTCTTAAATTCTTTTCATTTGGACTGTTTCTATTCTACAGTGACCGCAATAATGGGTCATGAGTAACAAGACGGACAACAAACTCGGTGAATGACCACAAAGCTATGCCACCAAGAACTTTTCCATCTCGACAGTAAAACTTTCAGAGTTATTACAGAAACGGTGAGATAGAGGCCGTGCCAACGCGTTGGTGAGGTTCCCTGAGCTCTATGCCAACAACAGAGACACTGTGGCTGCGGGTCTCTGTGTGGCAGGGACCGAACTTTAAAACACTTCATAGTGTGTTATGAAAGATATGATATGGAATTCTGTCTATAGAAGGTTCAAATAGTCGCTCTCTATAATAAAAATAACTATAATAGGCCTGGGATTTAGCTCAGTGGTTCTGGTGTCTGCCTGGCAAGCGCAAGGTCCTGAGTTTGATCCCAGTAACCACCTACAAAAATACGGGGCGTGGTGATTCACGCCCACCAGCCATCAGTACCACATACCGCGGTGCTGGGCGTGGTGGCTCACGCCTGTCATCCCAGCACTCGGGAGGCAGAGGCAGGAGGATTGCTGAGTTCGAGGCTTGCCTGGGCTCCATAGTGAGCTCAGGGCCAGCCTGGACTACAAAGTGAGACCCTGTCTTGAAAAACAAAAACAAAAACCCCTGCACTTTTGAATAAACACTCAGTGTCTTTTTTTTTTTGTCATCCTCCAGATATCTTTTCATGTGCAATACCTCCAGCTGTAAAGCAATGAGTCCAATGGTTAATCTGGAAAAATACAATAAATATGCTATGAAATAGGCTGTCTGGAAAAAACAAGGAAAAGAGTAGTTGTAGCATGTTGCTTTTCAGGTTAAGCAATCACATCCTCCGCTTTTAAATTTGGAGGTACTTTGCCAAAAAGGTATCTGTGAGTTGGCAAATGTACTGAGTCGTTTAGAAACAGAATTACCATCGCATTGTCCAAAAGCCCGCGGCGGACTCTGGGCCGTGTCCCCGTGTGTCAGGCACTCCGTTAGGCACCGTGTGCGCGGCAGGGCCCAGCCCTGACTCCCACGCGGGCCTCCAGCTCCCTAGCCATGGAGCACACGTCTTCCTAGGACTGGGTCAAGACGACAGCTCTAGGATCTGGACATTATAACGAAAGTGGCCATTAAGAATAAATGAAGGAACAAAAGGGAAGAAGAAAAAGTAAGGAGGGAAGGAAGAAGGGAGAGGAAAGGCGGGAGCAGGAGAGCCGGGCAGGTAGGCAGGCAGCTTGGTTTAGAAGACTCGGAGGCATTGACTTTTAGAACTAGGAGGAAATCTTGGACACGGTCTTGTTTCGTGGAGCTTTGGAGCCAAGCGTTCAAGCTCCAGGATCAAAACTCAAAATCGAAAACACGCCCCACGCGCGACATTAACTACATCTGTGTATTTGTGCGTTGACAAATATCCCACAGGTGCTGATGATGAAATCCTCGGCTAACATCTACCCATCTAGCCTAATTTCCTCATTTTATAGGAGGAAACTGAGGCCCAGAGAAGCTGAGACTGACCCAAAATCACACAGCTATCATGCCGCTGAGTTTTCTGATTTTCAGAAGCTGTTGAAAAACCTTACACCGTCCCCACTACCATCTGTTCCGGAATCTCCATTCGAGAAGAAGCAAGATAAATGGATAACGTGCTTCATTTATGTTACAGGACCAAAGTAGAAAAGCCAGTGTCTATAGGCAGCACGAACGTAAAAATAACAAAAGAGACCCATCACCCACTAGCAACCAGGTTGTTTCTTGCCTGAACTCAAATCAGCTGGTCTGAAGCACTCCTGCTCGAATATCATCACGCCTCCCAGTTCCTTGCTTCAGCACTGTAATGAATAATAATTCTGGTTTCCTTGGGTAAGGAGGAGGAGGAGTGGTTTTTTTGTTTTCTTTTTTCTTAAAATTCAGAAGGTTAAAAAAATATGTTTCCAGCCCCTCGGTATGGAGAAAGCCTGGTCTGCTTTTACACATTTGGCAGGGTCTGAGGACGCGTTTTTCGGCTATTAGCCTGCCAAGCTGTTTAAGCTCATAGAAGGCCCACAAAGGGAACTTGTATGATTAAGTCAGTTCAACACAAACACCCTCACTGTATATTTTATTTTATCCCCTCCCTCCACATTCACAAAAACATAAAAGGCGAAAACATTTCAGAAATAGGCCAGAGGGGCAAGTTATTTATCACTCCAGCCCCTTTCTCCAGGCCTGGGCGGTTGAGAACTCAGGCAACTCAATGCAGTGATTCCTGCGACCCTTGCAGGGCTCAAAGCTCAGCACGGAGAGCGGCTGAGAATTCCTGCAGAGCACAGGCATTTTCTTACAAGAAACATCTGTGATTCCTAATGCACTTCAGACTCAACTTTATCTCTTCCTAAAAAATTATGTAACCCGCATATACTTCAGTCACTGAACATATTTATTAATTACGCAGTCACAGAAGAATTCAAAATGTCATCTCTTTCTGCCATACATTATGACAAGTATTTCGGCAGTATTTAGCAGTCTTCTCACAGAAAAGCTAACAGCTTCCTAAATGGCTTGGAAGAGATATTTTAATGCAGAACAAAATGCCACACCATCTAGTCCCTTTTCAGATCCTAAATAAGAACTCGGATTAGTCAAGCACAGAGATGGCACGGATGGAAACACCAGTAACAGCCACCAAGTTGAGTTGCCCTCTGAAGATTACTGTCTTATCTGCTTCTCAGTGAAATACAAGAAACAAAAGAAAAACAAATGCCCTTGGTCAAGCTGTATGAGATGATTTAAATCACTGTGCCGCTCTTAAAGAGCAGCATGTACGTGTGCACACAGAGAACAGGATTTCAACGAGGGCGGAGGAACTGGCCAGTTCAGAGAAGCTTCTCAAGGATGCTCGTCTCAAACACGGCTGCTGTGGACTTTGTCACCACAGCAAGGGACCCGCTGGGTGGGCGTGTCTGGCGGGCTGGGCGCCCGGCTGGTGAAGTAACCCAGGCTTCCTTCTACCTCTGGCTGAGCTGCTTTCCTCCCAGGTGCTTTGCTGAGTTGGAAGACAGGATTCAAGGATTAAGAGGATGAAAAGAGGAAGCCCAGGTACCGGCTGGCGGGCACTGCTTCACGGCACCCTTCCCTACTAAGAACTAATCTCACGCCTTCTCCCAGACGTGACCGAAGACCCCCGCCAGCCTTCGCCACCGATCAAGCTTCGGCGGAGGCAGCCAGCTAAGCTCCAGGATCTCCAGGGTCCCTCGCAGCCCGGGTCCGTTTCAGCTGTCTCTACGGGAGCGACATGAAACACGGCATTTACAAATTCGGTTTATAGAGCACTATTTATTACACGATGGAAGATTTCCAAAAACGCCAGAAGAGATGTTGGCATGTATGCAAGTCAGCTACTGTTCCACCCGGAGAGGCGCTACATTCTCCAGGGTGTTCGGCCAGCCCTGAAAGGGACCGTGGAAAAACACCATAATTGGGACCAACTTAACACCTCGCCCATGGGCTCTCCTCCGGCGCGGGAGTTCCGCTTCAGGCGGGCCAGCACAGCCTGAAAACAGAGGTCCCCAGTTCTGCTACCAGGCCGTTCACTCCGAGTCCTGAGCATGTATATTTTCTTATTTTCAGACTTAATAAATCAAATATACCTGGTAGCTATGAAAAGATGGAAGCCACCGAAGTTTTCAAAGGTCTCAGTGTTCAGAAATTTCAAGCCCACAAAAGAGCCAGATCTGGAGGGTTTAGCTCCTGCAGACTGTGAAATTATTTGGTGGTTCCTCATCTTTTTGAAATAATGTTCTTATTAACTTTTCTCTATCCTTTAAAAGTTTTTCTTAAAAAAAAATTTCTTTATGTATCTACCAAAAGAAGATAGAGGAGTAAGGTAAAAAAAGTGTATGGGGTGATATCTGGTGATCTAAAAAGATAATGATAATAGGTTTCCAAAGAGGAAGGGAGGAAAACTTGAAAACATTAATCCTTTACAATATGCTATCAGATAACCCTTTCCCCCTTTCTTTGGGGAAATCCAAATTGCATTACAATGTTTCTTTAAAATTCCTTTATTAAAAAGTCCCTTGTGCTTGCTCGAAACACATGGTACCCTAGAAAAGCATGGCCAATATTATATCTCATTAAGTGGTGGCTACTTTATATTAGGTTTTTTTTTTTTTAACGAAAGGCAACACACGTGGAGGAAAAGGTGGTTATAAAAAACATCACAGGAAACCGAATAGCCTTTATTTAAATTAAAAGCAATCGCAGCCTGACTCTTGGAACACACTTAGAAACACTTTTTGGCATGCAGCTGCTCCACGCCGCCAATGCTGTGTGCAACTGGAAACATTTCAAACAGAATTGTTACCAAAGTCAAAGAGCGTGATTGTGAGCTGTGGGATCAGCGCCTCAGATAAAAGGGGCAGCTGAGGCGCGAGCCCGGCCCGGCACCGGGCTGTATCCAACTGCGGTCTCTGCGCGGCATTACTGGCAAATCTGTCTTCCCAGAAAGACAGACACGACTTGGGGGGTGTCGGAGATCACAAGTGAGAGGAAGCGCCGAGAAGCAAGCCTGGGACTTCAGAACCAGAACAACTGAAATAACACAGTCCCGGCTTTTTTCCTGGCGTGTAATCCGCCAGCAATGACAGGCATCTCCCCCAGGAAGCCAACCCCAAATCCACCGGCAGGAAGACCCAACTACAGTTTACTAGGCCGGTTGATCTTTGCGATCACTTAGGACTAAACCTGGGGACGAGAGAAGAACGGGGCATTTAGCAAAAAGTAAATGACAGGTGCTTGCGTGTTGACACCTCTCACTTCTAAAATGTTTACCTTGGCATCTGCATCTTAACTTTTATTTATTTATTTTTTGGGAGACAGACTCTCGCTTTGTGTAGCCCAGGCTGGTCTTGAACTCGCAGTGATCTTCCTGTCTCAGCCTTCTGAGTGCTGGGATTATGGACGGCACCGCCACACCTGGCTTGTACTATTTTAAATGGAAGAATTTTCTACATAGGCAGACACGCCTGGCTCTTCTAATCATTTCCCCTGGGCAATCATTCTTGTTCCTCGAGAGACCCCTCTCAACGCGACCCGATGCCCCTGACGGTCAGTCTCAAGATGTGCGAAGACCAGAGACAGAGAAGAGAGGACCCCGTTTTCTCTGAGAGGTCTGACCCTGCAGCTCGGTCACCGGAAACAGGCAGGGCCGCGGGCCAGGGGCTCGGTTCTCCCTGGCACAGGGGAAGGGATCCGAGCAACCTGTCATGTTTGCGCCAGGAGTGTCATGACCCCAGCATGCCCAGCACGGACGCGGCCTCTCCTCGGCAGCCCTGCGCCAGGACAGAGGGCGGGGAGCACAGGCCAGCTGGGCGCCCACACTGCTCCCAGTGCCCAGAGACAGGCGCCGCTGACACACTTGGCAGCGGCCGCTGACAGGCACCGTGCTCAGGCAGAGGCGGGAAAGCCCAGCTGCCCTGTGCCATCTGGGTCCTTGGCACTGGTGTGGAGCCTGAGACTTCGAGGAATGGCCGGAGCGCGGCGGTCAGCAGAGGAGGCCGGCTCCGCTCTCCCCAGGCCTCTGCTCGCGCTGACTTCTAAAGACACTCGTGTCCAACACCGCCGCGTTTCTGTCAGTGTGATGGCAGCGGCGAAGCGTGGAACATTAGCCGGCCCCGAACAAAACCCACGCACTCACCCGGCCCTGCGTGCGGAACAAGGCACCTGGCCCTGAACGATTTCAATACTCTCACACTGATGAAAGTTAAACAGTGAGCTTATTTTATACACTGTGGAGAAAACGGGGGGCTTTTTTCTGAGGAGGAGGGCTCTGTCAAGTGACATCCGTGTAATTTTTTCCTCCTTCCCTGTCCAGTAGTAGGAATTGAACTCAGGACCTTGCACTTGCTAGGCAGGTGAGGCGCCACTGAGCTACTTCCTGACCTTGGTCAGGTGACATCTGTGACATTTCTGTGCTCCTATAACCAGCAGCTTGACTTTTAAAATTACTTCCCTTCTTTATTTTTATTTGCCTACTCATTTTTAATTAAAACTTAAATTTTATTTTTGAGGTACTGCTGAGTAAATTCAGGAACCTGGGTCTGCTATGCAAATGCCTGGAGCTGAGCTACATCCCCAGCCCTTTGTATTGTTTTTTTTTGTTGTTGTTGTTGTTTTTCGCAGGGATCGAACTTGGGCTCTTGTGCGTCCAAGGTTGACGCGGTACCGCCTGAGCTAAATCCCCAGCCCTCCTTTATATTTTATTTTTTGCTTTTTGAGACAGGGTCTCGCTTTGTAGTTCAGGCTGGCCCTGAGCTCACTATGGTGCCCAGGCAAGCCGCCGCGAACTCAGCAATCCTCCTGTCTCTGCCTCCCGAGTGCTGGGATGACAGGCGTGAGCCACCACGTCCGGCATTGTGGTATGCGGTGTTGATTGTTGGTGGGCGTGTCTCCACGC